>ML783840.1:23774-42656 GCA_009831015.1 Picea engelmannii
GAGAGAGAGAGAGAGAGAGAGAGAGAGAGAGAGTATTTATCCCCAACCTATATCATCCCATGAGGAAGATACCAACCTAAATCGTCGATGAATTTTATGGAAACAAAGTCAAACATCATTCACCCTCTGATTACAGTTAACAATCTCTACTAGATGGAATGACAACATCACTAGTGAGCCCACCATAATGGAATTATTCAGCTAATTGTTGCACATAAATTCTATAATTTATGATCTTAAAAGTAATTATATGACCCTCTACATTTTTCTTATAAGTTAAGAAAGACTACCAGAGATTCTANATGACAACATCACTAGTGAGCCCACCATAATGGAATTATTCAGCTAATTGTTGCACATAAATTCTATAATTTATGATCTTAAAAGTAATTATATGACCCTCTACATTTTTCTTATAAGTTAAGAAAGACTACCAGAGATTCTAGCTTCACCTAGTATGTCACCATTTGTTGTTCTCGCATAACAACCTCTCTAATTTCTTTTCTTATATTCCCTAAGAGAAGAAATTGCACTCCCCTTTTCTAAATTTTTATACTGAAAAGCTTCACATACTCTCTCGTGCAAATGAAAAAGATCAAACCTCTCTTCCCATTCTTTGTACTTTACCATTTGTAGTGATTATTCATGATCCTTCACTTGGAAATTTTTCCTTACTTACATTTTCCTCTGATCGGAGGAGTTTCGAACAACACCTATGTTGGAAAAAAGCCTTTCGTCAGTATTCTTCCTCCCGTCTTCGCTGATACCTCATGTATCAACGAGGTTAATCTTTCCCTCTCTGACACACTACTTGCTAGTGAGTTTCCCTCTTCTATTGTCGATGTTCTAGTAGAAGTATGGTGTCCCCTCATTGATACTCAACATATCAACAATGATATTGTTTCTCCCGATGACATCGACCCTGTCAACTAAATGATTTCATATTGAAACCTATTTTATTCTCATCCAACTCAATTATGTCTCACTTCTCTTGTCGATCAAGCTCCCATAATTTCTAATGATTAATATTTCCACATCTTGTTGGATAATTGATTAATGATCGCTTACCTCTCTTAATCCACATCATGTTGTAGTTATAATTGAGTCTATTGTGTCACCAACAATTTTCATTATGCATATCATACCAACATGGACGTTTTGTGCTTCTCTATTTTATGACTAACCATGATCATGAAAGTGTTGTATATCATCAGATGGATTAACTACATCATCTGTGGGTCTTGCACTAGCTATGAAAATCATCTTAGAAGAAAATTAGTCCTCCCAACTCCTAAATAGTGTTAAATTCTCCAAATGTCAATTGGTTGTTTTTATAGATCTATATTTATGAGATACTAACATATTAACTTAGTCCTAAGGGATGAAATAAGAGCTTGTACAACACAAATGACAGAGGGACCGATAGACCTCAATTATGGAAAACCAGTAGTGAGAACGAGGTCCAAACTTTCATTAAAAAATGTCTTTTCTCGCAATTTTGGGTACTGGTCAAAGTGGATTCGTCACTCTTTAAACAAGCTAGATATATGAATTACGCGATTACGATTCCAACGAAAGTAACAAAATCAAAATCCAAGTTCCAAAAGTGCCAAAAATATCACCAAGGACTTCCCACCAAGCAAGCCTTGTTAACCATGACCTTCATTAAACATGAATCTACTCAAAGAATTGGATGAATTTGTAAGGTCTCTCACTAGAAGACCCTCCTTTTTCTCTCAACATTGCAAAAAATAATACTTCAATCAAACATCACACGAGAAAGTTATGGACTTTTGAACTCAAGCTCTTATTGTTTCTTGATGGTAAAAGGACACTTAGCAATTTTTCAATTTGTCTTCCTACATATCAGAGAAGATAATAGGAACATGTTTGGTTCACACCAAAAGAGTTCTTTTGATTATCTTTAGTTCATATCAAAGGATTTCATTTGATCAACTTTGGTTCATATTGGAGGAGTTCTTTCAAACTCCTCCAAAAATTAGTTCAAAATGTTCCAAACAATAGTTCAAAATGCTTCGAAAGCAAAGGAGTTAGTTTAAAATGCTTTAAAAGTTAGTTCAAATTCCTTCTAAATGTAAAGGGAAAGTTAGTTCAAAAGGCTCTGAAAGAAAAGAAAGAGTTAGTTTAAAATGATCCGAAAGTTAGTTCAAAATGCTCCAAAAGCAAAGCAGGAGTTAATTTAAAATGATCTGAAAGTTAGTTCAAAATGCTTTGAAATGAAAAGGGAAAGTTAGTTCAAAATGATCTGAAATGAAAAGGGAAAGTTAGTTCAAAATGCTCTGAAATGAAAAGGGAAAGTTATTTCAAAATGCTCCGAAAGCAGAGAAGGAGTTACTTCAAAATGCTCATAAAGTTAGTTCAAAATTCTTCGAAAGAAGAGAGGATTTAGTTTAAAATGCTCCAAAAGTTAGTTAAAAATACTCTGAAATGTAAAATGAAAGTTAGTTTAAAATGCTCTGAAAGAAAATAAGGAGTTAGTTTTAAATCCTCCAAAAGTTAGTTCAAAATGCTTCGAAAGCAAAGAAGGAGTTGGTTTAAAATCCTCTGAAAGTTAGTTCAAAATGCTCCGAAAGAAAATAAGTTGTTAGTTTAAAATGATTCGAAAGTTAGTTCAAAATGCTCCTAAATGGAAATGGAAAGTTTGTTCAAAATGCTTCGAAATGAAAAGAAGGAGTTAGTTTAGAATGCTCTAAAATAGTGACATAAACCTACCAAACTGACGTTCGTATTTTGGCCATAACTGTTGACTCGAATGCTCGTTTCATGCATTCCTTATACCGTTGGAAAGGTATTTCCAAGATACATTACTTCCCTATTATATGAATTGAGAAATTTTCACCAATGGATTAAATATTTCAGTATGGATATATGGTGCCATAGTTGTAGCCCCATAGAACACAACACCTCAACTGTGAGCAGGGGAACCAAGGATCGAATTCAGGGAAGTTTATATGAAATTTAAATTAGTTAATTTTTCAGTTCGATGGTTTCAAATGTGTAGTGTTAATAGTGTATTTTGAGGATATTCCATGGTCACTCATCCACTGCATGTTGAATGGTGTCAAGTACTAATGCCAAAGGGAGGTCATACTCATCATCCTCACAATGATATCTATAGCCAAGAACGATAAGAAACAACAACAACAACAATTTTTGTAGCAATAGGAAGAAATGAAGGGAATCAAACTCAAATAATTGAAGATGGAGTCTAAACGCTATGATGATCAAATCTTCCAATGTCCAAGTCATTCATTACGGTGGGTGAGATGCACTATAACTGAAATCTGCAATGGCCCACCAGCACTAAAATAAAAAATTCGAAATGTAATTGTTATCTTTGTTATTTTATCATTACAAATAGAATAAAGACAAATATTGGTAAATGAAAGGTCATGGAAGAAGGTGGAAGGCCAAAAATCATATCAGAGTTCAATAAATAGGAGAATTGCACCCAAAGAAAGGAATTTTTTTCTCTTCAAGCATTGTACATTTTCTTAACTATTTTGGGAATATGGTGTTAACTAAAATTAAGGAGCCTTCCTTTGGAGCTTTCATGTACTATTACTGAAACATTTAATGAGGAGAAGCCAGTTTGGCCAAGCTATTTTCTGGAGAGATTTGATTCTCATGTTGCATGTATTCTGGACTGTTCCTTTGTGTTTTCTCAACACTCCGGTTGTATAAGAATGTACTTCATATTGTAGACTATTCTTATGTATAATGGTTGCATTCTTATTTCTTTTATTCAAAGAATGTTTGTCTAAATTTGTGGTTGTAGAATTATAAATGATTGTTCAAATGCTAGACTATTCTATATTTGCAGTTGTTTATTCATGTTGTTTTCTTTTCTTTATGTGAACTATTTCCTAAGCCCTTGAAGAGAGCATCGTTGGTTCTATGTATACTTTATGGTATCTTTAGTTTAGTTCAAATGCATGAATCTTATATTAGTTTCATTTCATTATCTAGCTTAGGAAACACACATCGGTGGACCAGGCCGAAACTGGTAAAACCAAACTAGAAATGGATGCCAGGGAAAAATCCGAATGGGTTCCCTACTCCAAAATGTGAGAGGTATGATTGGGACCTCTTATCAGGGGTAATCCCTGTTATTGACAAAGGGAAATTTTTCCCACGTCAACTGGAGGGAGGATCATCTATGGATCATGTCGGTAATCCATACCATCATACATGAACTCCAGTATCACTTGTGGTGTATATATCCAAAACCTCTCAAAGTCATATGTGAATTACTGGTCATCCTCTCCACCACCATGGAATGCTGGTATATGGGCCCACCACCACAATCATGGCTCACGCAGTGGAATCTACTGCAAAACTACCATTGTTCATAGGAGTACAACCCTCTCTAAGAAGAACTCACACAAAAATGATCCAATGGATAATTTCCTTGTCCTCTTGACTGCATTTTGATCAAACTAAGAGATCAAATAAGTGGACATAAACTACACCCAAGAAAACTTCTTTCCATATAACACCCTCTCTACCACTCGCATATGTGCACCTGAGATGCGTTGTGTGGCCAATCATCTGTAGATCCTCACCACCATGGAAGCTACTAACCACAACAAAAGGGAGTCAAGAGATACTATATGGATTTCCCCACCTATCAATGGATCATGGGAAGAGCAATAGAATGTTGCTATCTCATGGATGGTGACCCCACCAGCCATCTAGGGCTAGGCCTCTAGCTCTATTTCCCTAATGGGGAGCCCAATTAGAAAATAAATGTCCACTTTAGCAGACAGGATCACCTCCTATCCGTAGAATAAAAATATCTACTTCTTAGGTCACCACATCTCAATCAATAGTTTTAGTAGACCCTCTTATGACCACATAGGAGAATAGTCAAAGAAATTCATCAGACCAAACATGGCCAACTAAATACAGATACTAGTGTCACCATCCACCTCTCTCTGGAGGATTTCCCAATCTCTCTCCCTCCAATGGATTGACATACTGTCAAATCTCATGCACCACCTGCACCAAACCAAAAAAAACATCATTAGCTAATCCTTCCTTAAACAAAAAAACATCCAAAATATTCAATTCAAGTCCTCAGTGCGACTATCAGTCAGAACAATCACATTGATCAATGTGACTATTTCATAAATAGTCACACTTCTCAGAACGATTATAAACTGCAAAATTTTGGTGATTTCAACAAAATTATCACCCCAACGGTTACACTAATCAACGTGACTATTCTATGAATAGTCTCGACAATTGGCACAACTGCTAGTCCGATAGCTGCGTTGATCAATGCGAAGGGAAACCTGATAGTCGCGCCAACATTAACATGATTGTGTGGCTATCTCTTGTGCAATACAACATGAGTGATCCAGTAATACCCATGTTGATCATCATAGGTATCTTCTGATCACCCCCGGTGTTGTCCCTTTTTCACCCAAATAGGGTCATACGACCTCAAACCAAAAAATAAAATTCCAAAAAATAAGAGGAGGTCAAGGCCTCTTACTAGGCTCTCTTATTAATCCAAACTGCTCTCTCGCAAAATCCCAAAATATCTCTATCTCATTCAATATATTGTTAGAGACTCATCACCACAAGTACAAATGATGTGGTTTAATGGGCCCCACACCCATTTATATGCATGGAACCCAAACATCTAATCATCCATACAATATCCTAGGAGCTCTATTTCTCAAATCGTTCATTCGAAAGCAATCCTAACACTCCATTCAACACATTGCTATGGTTTTTTTTCCAAGTTATGTAGTTTTCCCGGGGGCTAATCACCAAGCCCCTAAGACCAGGTACACTTGTTTAATGTACATTTTCTCAAATTTCCATAACATACTTCTGGTCCAACAAATATTTTTCACTTTCAGTATTTGATGTTTTGTGCAGGCTGTCATTCACAAGATCATAATTATAGTCATCATATTATTTCGTGATCCCTTCAGGTATACATTTTTTATAACTAGCATGTAGTTAATCCCCCTAAGAAAAATTTCATTTCCCAATATCACCCTCTGACACTTACCTCTAAGGTCCCTAACACCCAACTTTACTATACCTTCACCACATTTTCATCCTGGTATTATTAGTTGGTAGTATTCTCACCTTCATGAGTTGTCTCACATATGTTTTACCTCCAGGAAAATCAACAATCATGTTATTTTTACCCCCTAGTAGCTAGAGTATAGATATTTTGGCACTTCAAAGACTGGACCTTGTTACCCCCCATGCCTAGGGGTAATTAGAGGAGATCGTGTCTCATGGCCCACATTGGAGAACATGATCTCTAACATGATGATGATCAACATGTCCACAGATGATAGCCCAACATCCCCCCTCATTCACCTTTACAGCAAAAGGTTAACCAAGGCTCATTACATTCAAGAAACCAAGAGTATGAGAGATGGTAAGCCATCATCACCATGAAATATATTATTCCTTATTTTATGAAAAGTGTTTTCCTTAATTTGTCATGCATGTGGATGAGGATATCTGGTTGAAGTTGGATAATGAATCGTTGGTTTGGGAAATTGTGTTAGTTTCCTTGTTTCACCTTGGTGGTAAGCCTTTATTCCCTAGTCCTATTTTTTCACTACCCATGGAAAATGGGTAATACTAGGGGGCCTTCCCTGGGGTAACGTTTCGTTCCCCACCATACTTAAAAATTTATATCCTGGATCCTCTCATACTGTACTAAAATTCAACTATGGCCCATTCTCTCATGAGAAGATGGGTTGAAGACCTAAAGGTTGTTTCACAGCTACAACTAAAAGAATAAGAAACTGATGCTAAATAAAGAAAGGAATATAGCAAATAGGACCAACAAAATCCAGTCCTAACTTGAGCTCTACTCTTCTAGTGCTCACCCCATTCCAAAAAATGCAATGCTAATGGATTTAAACCTTACAAAGGGGACTTGCAAATATATAATAAATCAAGACTTAGAAAAGGGAAATAAGGGGGATTGAAAAAATAGCACACAAATATGGGGTAACTCAATAGAAAGTGAACCCTCCACAAAGGTGCTCACTGAGATGGATTTAACACCATTATCCATGAAGTAAGCCCTAAAACCATATCACTTTCACACTTACTCTTGGTGGGTTTTTACTTTCCCTTGTCACTCTTAGGACCTATCCCTCTACATGGGTTATTTAATTTCCTATCTAGGTGGAACATCAAATAGGGTTGGATGAATACCCTCCCATACTTAAACTTGGAAACTCACATGGGTTCTTGGGCTAGTGTGATACTTTAAGGGGATATTGAGGTGAATTATCTTGCTTGGATTATATCTTAAGTTGCAACTTACTTTGCATTTTTTAAGGACTAATGTGTCTTATGAACTTTGGATAACCATGTTTCATACTTTGATTTTTTTTGGATGGACCTAACATGGTTCTTTGAGAGACATCCTATGCTTGTACCCATGACGTTGTGCCTTTATTGTAGGACCAAGGCATGTCTGATGGAGAATAGTGGGTCATCCAGTGACTCACCATCCTTATATAGTGGCTCTCACATCCTCAAAACATTGAACGATAGACAGATGGGCTTGGTATCAATTGATTTATTCATGATAGTATATGTATGGGCTAGAAGTCCCACGAGCTGGGTAGAGTACCCTAGGGTCCATTTCTCCACAATATGGAGGACATTACAATAGAAATGGCTCATACATTATTCAAAGACAAGATGCAATCTTTCTCTCCTTGGACACAATGCATTGAGACACTTGATGTCACCCATTTGACCTTCACTTATTGGTAGGGTTTGATATATGGATGGGTACCTAAGATAATTTGGCATGACCTTAGGTGAGGAGACACCTCATTTCACATCTTCTTCACCTTGGATGATGCCACATGGCCTTTTGAGGCCCATCCTTGGCCTTTGGAGGCTTGATTTCACCGTCCTAGGCCTTGACGTCTCATAAGTGTGAGCATTTTGATGTATTTTTTCATTTATTACACATTGTAAAGGTTAAATGAGGGGTCAAACCCATTTGAATTGTAAAATTTCTAAGTTATGTGGAAAAATTATAGCGCTAGGCCTCATATAAGAAAATCTAGAGATGCCTTTTCATTTCATCATCTTTCACTTTCCATTTTGTGGGTAACTACTTCTAAAAGTTTCTCCCTATATGGGTAACTAGCTCTTCTCTCTCATGCGCTATACTTGGAAGTTGTCTTATAGATGTTTTTGCTGATTTTTGGTGGACATTTATGCAATTAGGGTGAAATATTTTGGTTTGTTGGATGAATTAAGTGAATTCCTACAATTATTGTTTATGTTATTAATGTTCATGGTGAATTTTAATTTTTGTGTAAGAAATCTTGTTTATTGAAACCCTAAGAGAGGAATATAAGTTATTCTTCCTCTCACAAGGTGATATCTATCAAGAATTTATGAATTTTCCTTGTTAGTGTTAGAACCATAAAGTGCTAAAGTGTTGTCACTATAGGATTTCCACCCTAGATAATTGGTCTTGACCTAGTTGAAGCTACAAGAAGGGAGAAATGGTTTCTAGGGCCCAAATGTGCTTGCACCCTAGAAGTCCTTCTCTTCAAGAATCAAAGCCTAAGGCCCAAATGTGTTTGCACCTTAGGGTTTGAATCCTACCTCTTGTTTTCAGTTAGGAAAACATTCAATATTAGTTTCTTTAGAATACTCAATACCCTAAAAGGCATTGATCTAAGAAGTTATTCTCTTAGTGAATGAATTGATAAACACTCTCTTTCAAAACTCTCAATCTTTCTACTTATTGTACTAACATTAACATTGGAAAACTCACCATATTTCTTGTTGTTGTTATAAATGTTTGCTACAACCATCTAGAAGCACTTTAATTTGTTGCATACACTCATCCTTTGGTGGCTTAACTTACTCAGAAATAGGATCTAACAATTGGATAATATTCTAGTGGATGTATGATAATTTTTCATGGTCAATTATTGCATTTATGAGCACTTATTATTGTTGTTGTTAAAAATCATTTATTGTTTCCATATAATTGTTTACTGTTGCAAATTTGTAATAACCATTGTAACTTGTTTTTTTCCAATGTCCTAAGAGGTTAGTTTTGCATACTTTTACTTGTATATATGTGTGTGTGTGTGTGTGTGTGTGTGTGTGTGTGTGTGTTATAAATTGTTCTTGTTCCAGGTAGGTAATCATATCATCTTCAAACCTTTTCTTTTCCTTGACCTAGACCAATCATCTGATGATCAATATAGGGGGTGGTATGCTTGGCTATTATGTTTGTTATTTGATCCCTTGAGGTCACCAGGAAAGCCTCTCTTGTGGAAAACCTATTAAATCACTAAAATGGGAGAAGTCCCTACCAAAGTGAAAGTGGTAGGTGTTGAGCACTCAACACACCCTTCAAATTTTCAAATTTTTGGGTACCACTTTTCTTGTATTTTTTGCATTGTCTCCTTTTATATTTACATAATTTGAATATTTAGTATTTTTTTCTTGGTCTATTCGTTGTTCTTACGGTTTGAATTTATTTTACAAAACCAATAAAATCCCCCAAAAATATCATTTTTTGGATAAGAGAAGAAAAAACATAAGACACTCAATGATTTTCCTAGAAAGGTCTTCAACATCACTGCTAGAAGCAAATTTCTTCGACTCCTGATGGGAACTACTCTAATATGCCGACACTGATCAATATCGGGTGTTGGTTGAACCAACACAAGTATCGAACTACATAACACATCCTCAAGTATGATGATGCTGATAAACATCAATCATCATTCATTTTAGATAACAGTTACATGAATGTGTAGCTCACTCATAAAAGATTCTACGTCGAGAGTGTTGGGAATCCGTGATATCAACAAACAAGAATTTTCTGAAAAATCCAATAGGCAGTCGCCGATACCGATTAACATCGGAGATCGACACCCAATGTTGTTCATAGGAAAAATTCCAAACAATGATGTCAACTCCAAAAGTCGATAGATGTTGGCATCGATAGATCAGAAGAAGACAAAACTTATCCTTCAGCGTGCACCCCTCTCCCTATCGATGCTTGATGAATAGTTATTGATGAGCAGTCATGTTCATCAATTGGGTCTTTCCAAAGATATCCAAACTCATTAGGATCGTCATCTATATATTTTCCATCTTCATGCATTCCGATAATTCTGACTGGTTAATAGATGCCACGTTCGTATCCTAATCAAACCACATAAACGAAAACATTGTACCTTTGTCTCCACTTGGATTGGAGATTTGAAAGTGTGTGAGTGTCTAAAAGCCTCAAATGACTAGAATTCCTGACTCTCGATATTAAATGTTGTTGCGCATCAATCAACGATCGTTTGAAATCCCTCATAGACCATTCCAACATCCCTTCGCACCGTTGATTCGCTCATCACATTTAATTTGAAAGCTAGCACACGTGATGTAAGAAATAAATGAAGTTCTAAAGTATATTCTTTGTACTAAAGGGTGACAAGTTCAGATGTGAGGGGATACCTAATATTTATTTGAATGTATTTGTGAACGATTTCATAATTTGAACTTAACTGTTTAATTGTTTCACGATAAATCACGATTGATATAGTTTCTCTTAGGGATCGATCTATGTTGTATTTATTGAAAAGTTCAATAATGGTGAGTAATTGACCCATAAAATATTCACGCACATGTATTTATGATAATTTCCTATGTAGTTCTATTAATAGAGGGGATACTAAGTTAAGTTGTGTATTGAAGGAAAGATGCCACCCAGACGACCAGTAACTTGTCGATCACCGAAGACCCTAAAGGGAGGAAATGAGAAAGTCATAGAGGGGTCCAACTTGGTTGTTAGGAAGATGGATTTTTCCCCAAAGGTAGAGCCGGTGTTCAAAATTTCACAGAAGAAGCTAGTAATCCCACCTTCGCTTTTCAAAGATACAGACAATAGCATGACATCTAAGGTAACCTTTCCCTCCTAGATTTATTAATACAACCAATATAGGTGGATATCAGTGGCCACCCACCTCTTCCACCTGGCTCACATACAACTTTCATCTTGGTAGTTACAATTTTTATATTGGTAGTTTTTTTCTAGATTTTTGGGTCCTAAACTTCCGGGGCCGTTTTGAGGCCCTAAAAAACGTTTTTTGGGTCCACCACAGTCCCACTGTAGACAAAGTTAGAGTGTGATGGCATAATGTGTATTCCTCGGATAAAAATTTCCAATGTGCTATCATGCACCTAAAATGAAGATTATATTCAAAAGTTACGACCCCGAGAAGTTGATGTACCAACTTACCCCATCGGGCCCACATGAATTTTGGCGCTTCATATCCTAGGGTTAGTTTTTTGGATGTCTATATTTACTTATTGATGCTAAAAATTCCTAGCAGCCTCATTGTAATGTGCTATATGAATGTGCGTATTCACCACATCTCTTCTCAGAGATTAGCTACCACCATTCGAGCAAGATTTTTTTCGTTCAACATTTTATAGTTTCAACATATTTCTTATTTAATAGAAGTTAAGTTCCAATGTATCTTTGTTGTTGTTCTCTATATATCTATGTTAATTTTATAGATCTGTGTTTCATTTTTTTCCTCTCATAAATCTATATTAGTGGTATCAGAGTGGTATGCTCTTCATTTGTTTCTTTGTGCATGTCCCCAACGAGGTCAGGGTATAAGCAGTTGGGACTTGAACCAGCTAATCCTTTGTAGGACCAGCCTCGCCAAACCCAATGAATTCCCATGGGGGAAGAAAAGAGAGACGATGGGGCAGGTGATCCATTTAAACTGTTTCTTGAGGAATGTATCTTGCGACAAATCCTTTGAAGACTGCCAATAAGCGACGCATCTACCTCAAGAAGAGGTTGTAGACAAATGGTTAAACCTTATAGAAGGGTATTTTTCTTTCCACAACTTTTTTGATAGAGAAAATATTACATTTGCACTCTTGAAGGTTGTCCCCCATGTCAAAGATTTGTGGGCGAATTTTTGTGAGAAAAAGGAAACAAAGGATCTACATTATTTGTAGTTTCACCCACTTGGGGTTGCTTCAGGGATGTTATTAAGGAATAATACTACCCCGTTGGAATTTATGAATACTTATATACCAAATGGACCACACTATGGTAGGAAAGGGAGAAAAAATTGCCAAAGTTCACTAATGTATTCCATAGCTTGCACACCAAGTTGTTCTTCCATAGCTTCCACACCAATTTGGGTATCACATACTCTGAGAAAAATCTGGTGCTTAGGTACCATGACGGTCTACATAGATACATCCATACATAAATGAAATTTATGGAAATTTCTTCCTTGGGATTGGCCTATTGATATGTTTTCAAAATCAAGCAGAAGATGTGGTAGTTTGGGTCTGCAAACCCGTCACTATAGAAGCGTGGAAAAGGCGGCTCCAACTCCCAGAACAAAGGGTCGAGAAAGGATGGACAGTCTTGGGATAACCCGTCTGAATCACAGAAAATTAAGGACAATGGGAAGACAAATAAAGACACTGGGAAATGACATGAGTTCCATAAGATCCCCTAGCTTAAAATCATTGAATTTCACTCAAAGAATTCATTGGTGGCCAAGGTGAAAGCCTATGAATCATATGCAGGCTCTGACTCCAAGTTGAAACCAAAAAAATGGAGACAAATCATTGATGTGGAACCCAATGCCACCATCACTACCACCACCAAGGTCCATCCCGATGAACCTGATGAACCAGAGGAAGGTGAGTGCCTATTTCATTCACAGATGTGGGTGAAGGGTAATCCGTTGCACTTCATCGTTGATAGTGGTAGCGAGAAGAACCTCATCTCAGTGGAGGTCATCAAGCGGTTGGCTCTATTAATAACACCACACCCACATCCATACACCATCGTATGTCTCCGCTAAGGGAGTGATCTTCGCATCAACCAACAATGTCGCATGGCCTACGACATCAAGCCCTTTAAAGATGAGGTATTGTGCGATGTCACCCCCTTGAAGTTTGTGATGTTATTTTGGGCCAACCTTATTTATGGAAACACCATGTTTTATATTAGTCTAGGCCTCGTAGTGTTATTATTACTTTGGATAAGAAATTATACATGATACCTGAGGTAGTCCCATCTATCGCCATCTCCTTGATCTCTTTAAATCAATGCAGAAAGGTCGTCTCTTAGACCGGGAAGTTTGTCTTCTTCATGGTCCACGCTCAAAGTGAGTGGAAGGTTACAACCACATCCATGGCCTCTGCAACATTTCTCTCCATGCAACAACAACAACAAGTAGATAAGGTCATGGAATAATACAAAGACACCTTCTCCTCACCCACTGGAGCACCTATACACTATCAGGTCAAACACTCAATCGATATGACCCCCAATGCACCGCTACCCAATGGGAGAATCTATCATTGCTCTCTATCAAAAAATGAGGAAATCAAGCGCTAGATCCAAGAGCTACTCAAAAAGGGGCACATTCTCCCATTCTCATCACCTTGTGGAAGCCGAATCGTGCTTGTGTAGAAGAAAGATGGGTCCAGGCGATTATGCATTGATTACTGGGCCCTAAATAATATCACAATCAGGAACGGATACCCAATTCCCGGAATTGATGATCTCCTTGACGATCTCAAGGGGGGGAAATAATTCTGCAAGATTGATCTAAAGTCCGGCTACCACTAGGTCCCAATAGAGTAGACTGATGTATGGAATACTTCCTTCAATTCCAAAGAAGGTCTTTTTGAATGGTTGGTCATGCCCTTTGTCTTGAAAAATTACCCAACAACTTTCATGAGGATGATGAACGATATCTTGCGGCCTGTTGAGGGCTCATAAATCCCTTTATCTCAATAGTAGGAACCAAACCCGCCACCAAGGCCCAATTAGACTTTGCAGCGTTTAATGGTGGAATGGTTCTCCAAATCTTGCGATCTAACCAATTAATCGATGGGCTTTACGTTTTTCTTGTGAAATCTCCTCCTTTAGTTCGAACGTTCTCTTTTTGTATTTTCTCTTATAGGTGGGACCGATACAAGATAAAATCTGGTATAAACCAAATGGGTAACAAAGTGGGAAAGCTTAACTACTGGAGAAGGATGATCTTGGGATAACCCACATGCTCAAACGTACAGACACTGATTCTTACACCTACAAAAATCCTAGTACGAATACATTAACCTATTGGTGTTCCAATTATTGACTGAGATATGATTATCAGGAGAAAACATACATGCAATAAACAATAGCAAGAAAATAGTTTCCTTAACTCTAATCATCAATCACATATCAACACAATGATTTACTTTTCATCATTAAAGACAAGAACTATAAAAATATTTAATCAGATAACTTATTAATAGATTCAGAGACTCTTACTCGTTATAGCATCCATTCATGAGATAAAATCAGAAATAATTCTTTCTTAGATCCAATCACACGCGCTTTTGATGAAAAAAACAAACTTGTCTTTGGTCCTAAACAAGACTTCTCAATTAAGGCAACTTTGAAATAGTTCTTTAAAAATAAAAAAATGGGGGTCTTTGAAACAACCATCGACCTCTTGCTATAGGTCGATCCCTTTATTTATAACATATTATTAACTAAAAATAACTATCAAAAGTGAAGCTAAGTAAAACAAAAACTTACCACATGGAGCTTTCATCTCTCAATCTTGTAAGAGTCATCAAATGATCTCACTTGAGTGGATGAATCTTTTCATACTCCAACCATTTGAAGAAGAGTCCTCACACGTGTTGGCGTACATGAACCTGTGTTGATCCATCGAGGTCGAAAGGATCTCCTTGAACTCCACTGCCTGTGCTTGATATTTGAATACTTTAGCACTTAACTATTGTAGCATTGTCTGAGCCTTGATCGGGTGCTCCATGAAATGCTACACTTGTCCTAGCACCATGTTCGCCACCTTTGTTATCTCAGCATCCCACGATGAGTCTTGTTCGACAAGAAATTCGACAAAGTCATTGGGTGTGCCTAATTTTGGAAGGTCGATGTCTCTCATTGCCCGGTTGATTTTGGTCCATCTCTTTTCGCACTTAGTCCACTTCTCTTGGATTTCCTGATGAGGTTCTTGGGCCAATATTACCCAATATTCGGCCTACTTCTATATGTCGTCAATGCTGCTATCCCTTAACACCCAGATACCATGCTCTTCAATGTCTCGACCCTTTTGAACTGTGTTGATGTAATCAATTCTTTCCACATCTTGGTGGGACTTCGCATACCACCTTTCCACATCCTTGCACGTCGCTAGTACCATCAGAGTGTCTTCTTGGTAGTTGGCTATCCCTATAGTGAAAAGGTGTTGCTCATTGGTGAATTTATTGTAGGCGTCTTGGAATTCACTTCTTAAGAACACCGTGGCTTGTGTGGAGTCCTGATAGTATTTCACCAAATGGCACAAATGTTCCAACTCCTTTAGCGCAGTGGCCAAATCCTCTTCATCCTTTCTTTCTCTATCTAGGGTGGCATTTTTTATCGCCATCCCTACGCTGATAAGCTCGAACATCTTGGCATGCTCATTGCTGATCAATTTTTTCTCTGTGGTGACGAGGATGGAGAGATCCATAGTAAGAATCCTCTTATTGGTGGTACTCTTTAAGATAGATTTATTTTTCCAGTCATAGGATATGGCATGTATATCAACAACTTCATCCACGGGTTCTGGGATTTGTTGATCTCCCTAGGTAATCATATTTCCCAAGATTTCGACGGTGTATATTTGTTCAAGACTGGGTTTTTGAACCTCTTCTGTGTGCTCAATACTTACTTGAAATTGAAACATCAGGGGAAAGCTCAATACTTACTTGATAATTGACTGTTGAGATGTTGATTTCCTGCTGTGGGACTTCTTCTTTTTGTTCGCCCAACCCTATCGCATCCTTAGGTCTATCCACTTGGGTCTCCGGTATATCGAGTAACTTAGTTTCTAAGACACTTTCAACCTCTTGTTCCTTCTTTGAAAGGTATTGAATTTGAGCGTCAGGATTTGGGGAAGATGCCTTCTCGGGCTCCTTTTCTTCTGTGATTTGCACCATAGTCACCAAGGACACCTTCGAACTCTCCTCATCATCATAAATTGTTATCAAGTCGTGGAAGGGGTTTGGTGCACTTTATTTCTCTGATGTTATTTCTATATCTTCTTGAGCTAAAACGCGCCCTAGTGATCCGACATGTGGAATTGTACCTTCAGGGTTATCTAACCCGACAATTTCATTAATTTGTATTAGCTCAGGGCCACTTGGACCTACCTGGATTTCAACTGGGTTGTCGACATGGACCCTTGTCATTCCTATGAGGTCTGGTTCATTCTAAAGCTGATCAATTACTTATTTCACATGTTCTATCATGAGAAATCCCCTTTCCTGTGCCTTTGGTGTCATAGGGAATCCCCTGTTCTGCACCGGAGACGCCAGGGGAACCTTCATTACCTCTGTCGCTCTGATTTCTTTCCTAGCTCTGAGGGTCTCTTGAGCCAACTTTTCTACAGTCGTCTCCTCTTCATCAAGGCTCATGGCCCTGAACCTAGTCATTTTTGGGTCGGCCATCCTTTGTACTACCATGTCCCAGTCTTGGGCATTTTCTATGAAGACTTCGTCTTTGAATTTTTCGTGGGAATATGGCCAGCAGGAAGACACTTGAGAAGCATGTTGCAAGACCAGGTCCTTTGGATCATTCTTGCGAAATCAATCGATTTGGAATCTGAACTTGAGTTGGATCAACCCTTCTTATTTGGCTTGAGCGGTATCCTTTACCAAGTATAACCCTACATGGAAACCATAGGGTATGAATGCCCGCTTCTTGTCCTTGACTAGAATGGCATTGTAGCCTTGCAAGATGGTTTGATATCATATTTCTCCTACTACCAGTCGGTCTGAGACATGATTTGGTAGGAGATGTGGTGCTCCGGTGGCCCCAAACACCCTGATGTAGGTGTTGTGCGCTTCTAAGTACCAGTGGCCTACCTTGGATATCATTTTCTTGGTTGCAACCGATAGTCTCAGGCATTACTTCTTAAAAAGATTAAAATAAATTCGCATGATGAATTCATCGCAGATGAGGGACTAATAATTCTTATACCTTTTTTCCCATGGCACGTTGAAGTAGACATGGACTGGGAGCTCTTCAACATGCAAGCTCAGATTCATGTCAGCGAAGATGTTTCTGGTGGACATTATATCGAGCAAGTATGAATCCATGTAGAAAGTTGTTGTCTCTCCTTCCTTGGACATCTGATCCTACTGTACACAGATGCTTAGTTGTGTAGAAATTATTGCTCCCCAATTTAAACTGCTCCCAAAGATCGCCACTGTGTAAGCCAAGGGAATCCATGCCTCTTAAAATCTGGAGCAATCCTTCTCTCCATATAATCGATAGATGAGATCCATCAAATAGATGTATGGCTCCCTTAAGTTGGTCATCCCGTATCGGCCAGTGCTTCGGTTGGTGAAATTTTTGTCTTCCCTCCACCATGAGGCCATCACCTGACTGGTGTCATGGCATTCGTAGAACTTCACAATGAAATTTGTATTTAGAAACTCCTCTGGGTCTCCAAGTTTGTAGTATTTTTGAACTTCTACTGAAAGGAACACCCCGACACACCCACCATTGTCATCATTGATTAAACATTTATGTGTGTCTATGTGGTCGATGAGCCACTTCAAGACTTCTATGCAGGAAAAAATGGGGGTTCTACTTGTCGCCATATGTCGGTACGATTGTCGGATGTTCGGGAACACCTCGTCATCGAGCACTCTCACATATGGATCATTGTGTGGGACACATAATGGGTATTCCTCCTGGATGATGTTGTTAAAGAGTTCTCCCCAATGTGGGAGTTCCATCTTGGACCCTATTCTTGCCTCTGTATCTCCAAAGGTCAGAGGTTGGATGAAAAACTTCTTCGTTGTTGTCTTACTGACATGTTCCGGCCTCACTAGAGTGTATTCCAATTGTTTTGCGGTCCCTGGAGAAGAGCCTTCACCTACCTCTGGTTCTTTCAGATTCAGTTCCCTTGGCACTCGTCTGGTGGTTGGCTTTCTTAGCATCATTGTTCCTGCAACTAAAATAAAATGTTAGAGACTGTGTAAAACAAAAATCGGATAAAAAACATATGAATTACAACCAACAAATTTACAGACTCGGATACATACCTATGAAGCTTGTTAAAACCTGGTTATTTTGACAATCACGGGATCGATAAAGCCTTTGAGTCTCTCATATTTCTCCTTCGGATGCTCCAAAATTCTCTTATGTGAAAAAGTTTTTCATTTACAACGACTCAAGAGAATTAAAACAGGGAATAACTTACTGTGTCACATCAGCCATTCAAATTGGGTTATGAGTGAAATTTTAACAAATCTGTCACTGAATCTCTATAACTTAAATTCATCATGGGTTGACGACAGAGGCGTAGGTGGTGATGTGGTCCATCGGTGATTTTAAACGGTTTCTTTGATTGGCGCACAAGGTATGAACTAATGCAGGATTCAGTATTAATTAGCTCCTTAAATTCTCATTCGATTGTATCAAATGCTAAAACGTCCCATTGTGTCGCTCTCTCAGTGGGTGGATCAAGGACCAGGGGTGTTCTATGAACGTTTTCATTGATAACCTCATGTAAAAAGTTATGACGCCGATCGATTTTATCATACATTGTTGACACGACAAAGCTGACTAGGAGGCGTGACGAGGACCTAAGGAACCAAAAATTGACTCGGGACAAGACTAGACTGTTGGAAATACTAAAACAACTGAGAGGGGGGGTGAATCAGTTGTTTATAAGCTTAAACAATTTTATACCTTCTTAACAATTATTAATATTTCTTCATGTGTCATCAAGCAACATACAACATATGGACAGTAAGAGTAAAAAT
>ML783840.1:57453-93671 GCA_009831015.1 Picea engelmannii
CCTTTCCCAAGGTAATCCGATACAAGCCTTTACTTCTTAATAAATCTTCCATATGAGATTTCCATTGGAAGTAGTTGTTGCTGGTAAGCAAGACAATACTTGTAGAAGCCATATTAAATATGCAGATAATGTGGATTTAAAAATTGAAACTGATGATCTGGATGGAAAGAGCTCGAAAAGTTATGTGGTTTAAAAAAAAAACGGCACTGAAAACAGACTTTCGATGTTAGAGTTATGCCCTTTTTAAAAAAGGAACAATTGGTAACCAAATGACCATGTGATTGTGTAAATTGCTTTATGAAGTGACCCACTTTTATAAAGAGAAGAGGGGATCACTTTTACAATGAAGTTACTTTATAATAGAAAAGTTGCATGCAAAATAAATAACTCTAAAATAAAATATTAAAGCTACTTATAGTGATTAGCTTTTATACTTGAAGTGAAATACACTTTACAATTTTAGCATGAACTTTTTCAAAAAAGGTAACAAAAGAGAGACTTGAACTCAAGACCTCTTACTTAATAAGGCAACTTTTAACCAAATGATCTGGCAAAACATATTGTAATGTTCAAAAGGAGGATTGGGGGTGTTCTTGTTGTTGTTGCAACTTTTAACCAAATGATATAGAAAAACATATTGTAATGTTCAGAAGGAGGATTGGGGGTGTTGTTGTTGGCCTTGGAGAGCGTGCTAAAAAAAAACTCTTTTCACACAAGAAAACAATTTTGCTTCTCGATGACAACAAGGGTTAGATCTCGGTTAGCTTACTCGGAAGATGCACCTTTTCCTATCTATTTCTGATTTTTCGAGATCGCACAGGGCACGGGGCAAAGAGACTACGCATATCTAAAAGAGTAGCAACCTAGAAATAAATAAAACAAAACCGAAATAAAACCAAAATACTACTCTGCAAAAATTTAAAAAAATGCATATTCAAGCTTTATACCTCCGGATCTGACTGTAATGCTCGTATCTTGGGAAAACATAAACCTTTTCGAGTGAAATGAAAAGTGTTCCTGACTGAAACAGGCACGCCAGACGCAATGGAATAGTCCTCTTAGCCCAGAAATGTGCGGAAATGATAGAAAGTGGAGATGAGGCAACTTGGCTTCACGGTCTCGATCTTCAACAAGAGCGGGTCTTCAAACAGGCTCTGATACCATGTTAGACAACACAGGTATTCCAATAGAGGATGAACACCTTTAGTAACCACTCACATAACCAGATCAAAGATCAACACAACGATGTTTTCACATGGTAAAACCCGTATGGGGAAACATCCATGACCCCAGCCATCGAGGGCACTTGGAGCAGTTTATTAATGCAAAGAAAAAGATTACAAAGAGATTTTACAAGAGAGTTTCTCACAATAAATCATCGAAAAATGACCCACCATGCTCTTTAAATAGAGATAATGGACCAATTTTGTGTTAAGCCATGGATCAATGGTCGTTAAGATCGAGGAGAGTATGAACCATCGGAGCACTCTATGTCAGGAACATATCGTGACAATCGGATTTCCTAACTACAAATGCATACTAATGCATACTAAAGAAACACACTAGAAATAACACTTTTACCTAACAACACAATAGATCAAGTAGATCTTACTAACTCCTAAGTGTCTAAATATCCTAATAGCATCGAATACCAATGACTCAAATTTCTCGTGTTATTCGGATTCGGGACTTTCCTTAAGTCATTCATTCTAAAACAAACCTTAGCCTGCCGATGCTGAAAAGTGTCAAGGATCGACAATCGGCGATAAACGTATCACAACGCTTTCAGATCAGTTCCCTTGAAAAAGTCCTGATTTTTGAAAATGCATTGGGGATCGGTGATCGGGGATAAATTTATCATGGTTGAGATGTTCGTTGTGATCCTTTAGGATTTTCACCGATTCCGACAAAGTGTGTCGGGCATCAGCTATCGGCAATTTCTTTTTGTTCTTTGTTAACGTTTGTCGTCCTGATATTTCATTGATGCTGATGTGGAATCGTCCACCGACGATATCTTTATGCCAAAACTTAACGTAAACCAAAATTCCCTTCTGCCGATGTGGATGAAGATCAACGTTTGGTGACTGAGTTTTTTTGAGTGGTTCTTTTCCTTCTTTGAATTCCCTCTGATGCCAACCCTGATTGTGTTCGGTGAAGTGTTTGGCTACTGATTATTTATTTAGGTGTTTAAGGAATTTTTATTCATGGGGTTTCAGAATTTCAAACAATCCTGAATAGGTGATGAGAGTCATAAAAATAAGCAAATACAAAACATTTTTCAAAAATGAAATCGAATAAGATAGTGCAGAAGATCAAGTGGTACCTAAAAAGTAAAAATTTTATAGAGGCTTTTAAGGGTGTGTTTAGTGCTCAACAAATGGTGACTTACTGGGAGAAAGGAGAATCTTTGTTCCTACCTCGAGCTCCACTGATGCAAAATTTGGTTGAGAACTTAACTGGTTTTATAGAAGCCTCTTTTATCCTTTCATTTGAAAATCCCTGGTTGGTGCATCCGGCCTTCCTGTGGGGTTTTTCAACCTTTATTCCACCTTAGTTTCTTGTAACCCTAACCCAAGCCCATTTTGACAAGACTCAAATAAATCATTCACTAGCACTGGGCCTTTATTTGTCATCGTTCACTTTCTACAGTGTTGCTCCGCTTCCAGGGAGCATCCATAGCCCCAACAGAGTCACCTCGATGTCACAGAACTTGCTCCACTGCCAGAGAGCATCCATATCCCTGGAGGAGTTATCTGCATACCCTCTCCTACTATGCACTCATTTAATATAGTTGATTTTATTTTGGTAGAATTCCTTGAGAAAGTGGGAGAGGAGGACGTCTGTTATTTGAAAAATGAGATGGTCAAGGTGAATTTTTTGCTAGCTCTATCTTGAGGTGCATGTAGTCCTTTCCAACTTACCATATTTCCCTTAAGGTTTTTCCAGGCCACCAGGCAGACACTTCATCACTTTTCCAAGGTTTTTCATCTGCGCAGGTTAGATAGAGAACCCCTTAAAACAACTTTAGGTGCCCTAACACTTCTTATAATGTATGTGAGCGATGAGTCAGAAAGAGAGTTCATCATACAGCATGAATTGAGGTCAACCACCATATTTCTAAACACAATATTCAAAAGTGTAGAAGTACTATAGCAAAAACAAAAATGCATTCCGCAATCGACTTGGCTAAAAAAGAACATCGTGAAAATACACACAAAAAAATATATAATTTTTTTTTAATGGAAATATTGTTTTAGGGATTGGCCATTTACCAGGAGGGCGTCAGGTTCCCCCCTTAGATTCTGAAACCGATACGTGACTAACCTAATCTTCTCACCCACCTAGAAAGGTCTGAGCCATAGATTCTGAAACTTAGAATGTTTTCCTTTCAACTCATTTGCTCTGTCCCATTTTAGGACTAAGTCTCCCACTTCAAAATTCTTCTCTTTAGCCTTATGCTTATCAAAACACCTTTTAACTATCTGTTGATGAGCTATGAAATTTGATTTTTCTTTCTCCCTTTCTTCTTCCATCATGAGGAGGGTATCAATTCTTTGTTGTGTGACTGATGAGGGTTGTCCTCTAGAATCCTGAGCAAGTTGAAGATATGGAAGATATATCTCGTTCGGGAGAATGGTTCCTGTCTGTATACCAGAAAGTATGGGGAATTTAATATGGCTTCCTTGGGTGTTACTCTATCAACCCATAAGGCATTATGGAGTGAACTATGCCAATTCCTTTGGTTGTATGCAACTATTTTCTTTAATATCCTCACTAGGTTCTTATTGGTTGATTCTGCCACTTCGTTCCCATGTGGATAATAGTTTGCAGAGTATCTGATTATGATTCCTTTGTCTAGATCAAAATATGTTAATAGGGTTGAATAAAAGTAAGCAACATTATAAAAAACAAGGAAATAAGGCATACTGAACCTTGTGATTAGTTGTTGTTATATGAATTGGATCAAAACCTTTTCATTTACATGATTCAAAGGGATGGCCTCTGCCCATTTCATGAAATAATATGTGGCAGTTAGTATGTGTCTATGTTGTTTTTAAGAACTCGCTGTAATTTCTCCTATGATATCTAACCCCCATTGCTCGAATGGTCTGGAGATGGCCACGGGTTGGAGCGGGACAACTGCTCTCTTTTCCCTCCCCATGCTTATTTGACACATCTTACAGTTCCTAGCGTATGTGTGAGCGTCCTTGAACAGAGTTGGACAATATTAGCTAGCTCTCAGTATTTTATGATCAGTTGTGTTTCTTGGGAAATGTCCACCTGCAGGACCATAATGGAGCTCCTTCAGAACTTTGTCTACATCTTCACGTTCCAGACATATTAAAAGTACTCCATCATAATTAATATAGAAGAGCACCGAATTTATGAGGCAATATTGTGTTGATTTTAACCTGAGGGCTCTCCTTTTCCTAGGATTTAGGTTTTCTGGAAAAGTTCCATGATGTAGGAGATAAGTAATTTTCTCATACCCTGGGGAGATGTATGAAGATTCACCACACCATAGTTCTAGTTCATTCTCCCATCCGGGGTCTTCATTTACTTGGTCTTGGGCTTTAGCTGTCAGTTTGCATAATCCTTGTCCCTTAACCAGTTTAGCAGGTTTTATATCCAGATCAAATTCTTGGACTACTGCCATCCAATTTCCTCTTCTTTCCCCCATCTCTTGTTGAGTGAATAGGGATCGGACTGTAGGGTGAGGCACGATGACCTTGGTATGGTTCTTAAGGATGTAAGATCTGAAGTGTTTCACTGCTTTGTACATTGCATAATATTGTTTGTCTATAGCAGGGTAATTTAGTTCGACCCCTTGGATATTAGTGCCCATAAACAAGACAGACCCCTCATTTTTGTCACCATCTTTCTGAGTCAATACTACAGCTAATAATTGGTCAGAGGTAAAATTATAAAGGAAAAAATCTCTGCTAAAGTCTGGACTTCGCAGCACTGGAGCCCGAGATATTGCAGTCTTAATATTGTTGAAAGAACTTTTTCGTTCGTCATCCCACTTAAATTCAACATCTTTGTGGATCATTTTTTGTAAGGGTTTGATGGTTTCAGCAAAATCAGGAGTGAACTTCCTCACAAAATTGATCTTCCCAAAGAAGGATTGCATAGCCTTTTTGTTGTGGGGTAAGGGAAGCTGGGCTATCTCCTTAATTCATTCTGGATCTATGTGAATCCCTGCTTGAGATATAATATGACATAGTAGTTTCCCTTCCTCGACACCAAATATAGTTTTCTTAGGGTTTAAAGATATACTGTATTTCCTACACCTTTCGAAAATATGGGTTAAGTGTTGGATGTGATATTCTTTGTTCTTTGAATACATGGTCATGTCAGCCAAATAGACTACTACACACTTGTTGATTATTCCTCAAAATTCTATGTCCATGGCCCTCTGGAAGGTTTCCCCTACGTTGATCAACCCAAAGGGCATGCACTTATCAGCAAAGGTTCCCCACTTGGTTCAGAAGGTATTCTTTGTTGGAGTTAATTCACACACACCTAGGATTTATTTTTCCTAAGATTTTTATTTTTTTATTAGTCATAATTAGTCATTATCTAGTCTCCTATATTTTAGGAGAGAATATTCCACCTGGAGAATATTCTCTTTCAGTTCACACTTCAGTTTGACTAGTTGAGTTGAGTTTAGATTTTGCATTGGGATCATCACCATGCAACATTGAGATCATCACCATGCTAATTCGACCTTGCCTTGGTATCATCACTAGAGTGATGCATTAACCTTGATTCCCTCAGTTAACTCCTCACTACTCTCTGTTCAGTCAGTTACCTGAAGACTACTTGACTAGTTAACTCAACTAGGTGGCAGTTCACTCTCGTAACTGCCTAAGAGACTATAATAGGTGGCATTTCACTCCCATAACTTCCGGTGTGTGTCCAGATCAATCTATACTACCACTATTGCGACTTGGTTCACCTCAAGTCGAACTCATTGAGTTATACAGAGTATATCATGTGTAAATTATTCATTATTCACAACGGTTAATGAGAATTCTTTCCGTTCTTTCTCTCCTTCTTCTTCTTTTTCCAATTCTCTCTGCAAATGTGTGTATTATTGTTTAGCTAGATCTATTATGTGTAGTTTCAATACATTTACATGGCATCAGAGTAGACAGATTTCTAAGAAAAAACTACACCAAAATGTTTTGCAGGTACAAAAGATTGAAGACAACAGAAAGATGGAATTCCAAAAAAGAATTCATTCTTACACCTTACAAATATTTTGCATGGAAGGAGAAAATAGCCATACATCTTTGATCCAGAGGGTTGTATAGGTTAACCATGAATACATATACAAAGCCGACATCATCCATAGAAAAATACAAGTACTTAAATCGCATGGATGAGACACTCAGAACAATTTGCAGTCTTATTTCTCCCGATCTCCTTTTTCATATATCTTCCTGTAAGACTCCCAATGAAGCCTGGACCATCTTGGAAGGGATATTTGGAAAATAGGATGAGATGAGGGGACACATTCTGGAGGTGGAGCTGCTCACATTGGATCCAAAAAGCTTCGAGAATATCCAAGATTTCTTTACAAAATTCAAGGATTTACTGTTGCAACTCAAATCTTGCGGGGTTGATAAATCGAAGGAGGAGAAACAAATGGTTCTCAGCATTCTCTCCAATCTTGGTCCTGAATTCTCAGTATTCGTATCCACATTCCATACTGTCATATTCGCCTCTGGAGCCACCTAGAAGATGCCTTCTCTTGAGGACTTTATCGAATCCTTGACACAAGAGCAAACCAAGCTCATCAACATGGGTGCAATCAAAGGCCCAAGGGTGCATGCACTCACTGTGCATGATGGCAGCCAAAAATATCATAAATCTAAAGATAAATATAATCGGAAATCTCATTCACATACGAAGAAGGAAGGGTACACAAAACCCTTCACCGATGCCTCCAGATCCAAAGGAGAAAAGGGAAGAAAAGGAGAGAAATGCACATACTGTCACAAAGGATTCCATTAAGAATCCGCATGCATGCAAAAAAAAATAGATCTGATGTCTCAAATACTTCAGCAAAACAACCTTTGAGATCTCATCCCCGAGGGTGCAAAGAAGAAGAAGCCAAAAGATCTGAATTCCAAGAAAGGCAATTCTAGCCATGCCTTGATTGCCATCAACTCCTCTCCCGATGCTTGGATCGTAGATTCAGGAGCATCACATCACATGGATACCTTAGAATCAGTATATTCTTCATTATATGCATGCAAAGGTCCTCCTATTCTTATGGGGGACAACTCTTCTACCGAAGTCACTGGCAAAGGAAGGATTGAACTCACCAACGAAAGTTTCGAGAATGTGCTACATGTTCCCAAGATTTCTGTCAACCTTCTCTCCATGTATCAGATGAAAAATTATGACACTGGAAAGAGAGTCATATTCACACCAAATTCCATGGACATCTACGACATGCAAACCAACTCCAGGGTTGCAACCGGCGAGGCAAATCATTAGTCTATATTGTATACATTTTCTGAATTCATTGAACCTGATTCTGCTTTACTGCTTACTCATGCCGATGAAGGTAGTAGGATATGGCATGAAAGGTTTGGACATTTGAATTTTAGATACATGCAACATCTTAGCAAGCACAGATTAGTTGATGGTCTACTAGACATCCATTTCTCCAAGGGAGCATGTGAGGTATGTGTTCTTGTAAAACACCCTCAAGAGAAATTCGACAAAGGAAAGTCTCAACGAGCTTCCGCACCTTTAGATCTGATCCATAGTGACCTTATGGGTCCTTTTCTGCATCCATCCATCAACAAAGAGAGGTTTTTTATCATTTTTATTGATGATTTCTCACGTTTTACTTGGATTTACTTTCTCAGGAAAAAATCTGAGGTCTCTCAACACCTCAAAGATTTCAAATCCTTGGTTGAGACACAGTCCGGAAAGAAGATCAAAGTCCTCCAAACTGATAATGGGGGAGAGTATGTGAATCATGAGATACAAAATCTTTTCCATGAGGTAGGGATTCAGTTACAGCATACAGTTCCCTACACTCCACAGCAAAACGGAGTTGTTGAGCGGAAAAACCGATCTCTAAAGGAGATGGCATCTTGCATGTTGCATGCAAAGTCACTACCACAGAGACTATGGGCTGAAGCACTTAACTATGCAACATACATCCAAAATAGTTCTCCCCATACATCTTTCAAGGATAAGACCCCCTACGAGGCTTGGAGCGGCCTTAAACCGGAAGTGACCCACTTTCACATTTTTGGTTCTTGTGCATGGGCCCAGATTCCCTCTGAAAAGAGGAAGGCACTTGATCCATAGAGCACTAAGTGCATTTTTGTTGGATACCCCGACGGTGTGAAGGGATATCGACTTATTGATCTTTCCTCGGACTGACTCATCATTAAGCGCAGTGTCCAATTCGAGGAAAGTGTCTCGCATGTACCTCAGCGGTCGCATGCAGACACCTTCACTCTTCCACCTGTCCGAGATGATGAGCATGCACATGTCGACTCTTCTTCAAATGAGAGTTCTGATATAAAGGACTTAGATGATTCATATTCAGAGTTAGAGTCAGTACAGTCGGATGTAGAGTCAGAGCATCCAGATGCAGTTGCAGAGCCAGATCAGAGGCCCATGTGGGCATAGACTACTCTTCAGGATGAAGGGGATCCTTTCGATGATCCAACCAATACTAGGAGGAATCGATCTGATTTCAAGGAGCCTCTTGTTGCATTCATTGCCACTGAACCATTTCCTTCGAGGCATCTTTTCTTGGTTCAGTCTTGAGATCCACAATCTTATGGTGAGGTTGCTGGAAATACCTTTTGGGAATCCGCCATGCAGGACGAGTACAACTCCCTCCTCGAGAACCAGACTTGGGACCTCGTTCCCCTTCATTCTAGGAGGAAACTTGTCAGATGCAGATGGGTCTACAGGACCAAGAGCGCAGCGGATGGACAGATCAACAGATACAAATCCAGGCTTGTCGCCAAAGGCTTTTAGTAGGTTCATGGTATTGACTATGATGAGACCTTGCTCCAGTAGAGAAGATGGATTCCATACGATTGACACTTTCCATTGTGGCAACCAAGGGATGGGAAGTCAATCAAATGGACGTGAAGAATGCATTTCTTCATGGTGATCTCTCTGAGGATATCTACATGGAGCATCCCCATGGATTTATGCAGGACTCATCTTTGGTATGTCGACTTAAGAAGTCACTTTATGGCCTCAAGCAGGCTCCGAGGGCATGGTATGCCAATATGGACTCCTACTTGTTGTCAAATAACTTTGTACATTGTAAATCAGACCCGAATGTATACATGCTCAGGACGACTGATTCACTTCTACTTTTAGTTTTGTATGTCGATGATTTTTTTATCACCGGTTGCTCGACTTCAGTGATTGCTGCAGTTAAGAGGATTCTTCATAATAGGTTTTTGATGACAGACATGGGTCCGCTACACTTCTTCCTTGGACTTGAGATCAGTCAGGATGCATCAGGTATCAAACTGTCTCAAGCCAAGTATGCACGAGATCTCCTTGAGAGATTTCACATGACAGACTGCAAGTCTGCTCTGACTCCTTTCCTATTAGGAGTCAAACTTGAGGATGGTGGGCAGACTCCACTGGTTGAAAACACATTGTACAAAGAACTAGTGGGGAGCTTGTTGCATCTCATTGTATCTCACACACTCCAGACCAGACCTCTCATATGCAGTTGGCACAGTTTCCAGGTTCATGCAGGAGCTGCATGAGCTACATTGGAAAGTTGCAAAGCGTATCCTTCGATATGTATAGGGCACCATCACCTTTGGGATTCATTATGCATCAGACTCTACATTATATCTCATCAGGTTTACTAATTCCAACTAGGCTGGAAATAGCATTGATCGCAAGTCCATATCTGGTTACTCACTCAGTCTTGGTTCCGGGCCTATCTGTTGGTTGAGCAAGAAGCAAGCTGCCATTGCTCTATCTTCAACCGAGGAAGAGTACAGAGGGGTAGTTAACATAACCATTCAGGCTATGTGGCTACAACATTTTCTCATTGAATTGGGCATTGAGTTTCATTGGTCAATCGTCATCTGGTGTGACAACTAGAGCACTCTGAAGTTCTACAGAGATCTAGTTCAGAGGCAGCGGATGAAGCACATGGAGATCCACGTGCACTACATCTGGGACTTAGTACATGAGGGGATCACCGACTTACAATTTTATCCTTCAACAGAACAGACGATAGACATTTTCACCAAGACCTTCACTGAGCAGAAATTCCATTCTCTGTGAGGTCGTCTTGGAGTGAAGGACACAGTTTCCTAGCAACTGTAGTTCTTCTTTTTACATACATTGCACCTTGAGGGGGGGTTTTTCCCATGAGGTTTTACCTCTTTCCTCACTTTATTTTTAGTGTATCTTTTGTACTTGGGTACCTAACATAGCCTCGTTGTCGGGACCCAATTTTTATTTTCACCATAGTGATGTTCAGGGGGGGTGTTGGAGATACTTCACACACACCTAGGATTTATTTTTCCTAAGGTTTTTATTTGTTTATTAGTCATAATTAGTCATTATCCAGTCTCCTATATTTTAGGAGAGAATATTCCACCTGGAGAATATTCTCTTTCAGTTCACTCTTCAGTTTGACTAGTTGAGTTGAGTTTAGATGTTGCATTGGGATCACCACCATGCAACATTGGGATCATCACCATGCTAATTAGACCTTGCCTTGGTATCATCACCAGAGTGATGCATTAGCCTTGGTTCCCTCAGTTAACTCCTCACTACTCTATGTTCATTCAATTAACTGAAGACTACTTGACTAGTTAACTCAACTAGGTGGCAGTTCACTCGCATAACTACCTGAGAGACTAGAATAGGTGGTAGTTCACTCCCGTAACTGCTAGTGTGTGTCCATATCACTCTAGACCACCACTATGGTGATTTGGTTCACCTCAAGTTGAACTCATTGAGTTATACAGAGTATATCATGTGTAAATTATTCATTATTCACAATGGTTAATGAGAATTCTTTCCATTCCTTCTCTCCTTCTTCTTCTTTTTCCAATTCTCTCTGCAAATGTGTGTATTATTGTTTAGCTAGATCTATTATGTGCAGTTTCAACACATTTACAGTCTTCAAACAGTCTTCCTCTGAAACTAAAACTTGGTTGTAACCTGAAAAACCATCCAACAGGGAGAAAATCTCAGAGTTGGACACGGTCTACGAGATTTTCTCCATTGGTGGGACTAGGTAATTGTCCTTTTCTGAGGCTTTATTGAGGTTTCCAAAATCTACACATAAGCGGATCTCCGCAGACATTTTCCTCACAGGAACCAAATTTTCTATCCATGCAGAGTGCCTAACCTGGAATATAATCTTGGCATCTAGCAGTTTCTTTAACTCCTGACACATGAGAGGCTCCAGGGATGGGTGGTACTTCCAGAGCTTCTGTTGGAAAGGTTTCACTTTGGACTTTAACAATATTGTTTGTTGAATGATACGAGTGTCATAAGTTTTCAGATCTCGGTAGGACCATGCAAAGACATATTGATATTTTCTGAAAAGTTTGAGATAGGCCTTCCTTTCTTCTTTAGATACTGTTTTTCTGAGATTTATATTCTTAGATTTTTATGGGGTTCCCAGATTTATAGTTTCATGCATGGGATAGGAACTCCCCGTTTTTGTGTTAGTTGACCCTTTGAATTTTTCTCTTAAGTCAAAACGATTTTCTAAATTAGCTACCCCATTTGGTATCATGTGAGACCTTGGTTTGTCGACCGATTGATCTGTATGAGGATTAGTTTCTACTAATTGCTCCTGAAATACTTCATCATCAATGGCCAAGCCTTTCAAATTATCTTGATTGGTCAAAAAATTTATGATCTCTTCATCTCCCTCAAAAACCTTCCAATCGGAAATATTGTTGGGCAACAACGGTTTGTAGAGTAGATCCACAGTGAATAAGGAGGCTTCATAGTCTTCTAGAGGGGATAAACTTACAAAAACAATGGCCAGAGAATCAACGAGAGTGTTCTTTGTTTTGGGGGTCGTTGTAATGTTGAAGGCTTCAAAACTTTCTATTAGTATTTTCACTTCCTGTTGGTAATTTCTCGGGTGGGGAGAGTTGCAATGTATAATGTTCCTTAATTGTCTAACAATGATTTCAGAATCTTCGAAAGCCAAAATTATTTAACATTTAAGTCTAGGGATTTATTTATCCCTTGTACTAGAGCTTCATACTCAACGATGTTTTTTGTGCATTCAAATTCTAGTCTATAAGACATGAAATTTCGTTTACCTTTTGGATCAATGAGCATGCACCCTACCCCTGACCCTTCTTTCAATTTAGATCCATCAAAGTATAAGGTCCACATTTGTGAGAAAAAACCATGAGCTCCCATTTTTATACCACTTTCCTCATTTTCCCCTATTTGTTCTATGATATCTAACATCGGTTCCTGACATAAGAGGGTTTCTTCCGCCATCGTTGGCACATTTTCTTGAAAATGTATTTTGGAGTTTTGAGTAAGAGGAAAATCGGATGAGAGGGGGAAGAAATTCTTGAAATCGGAATCACAGGAATAATTTCCTAGCACAGGGAAATTTTCCAATGAGGGTTTGTTAGGGGTTTCTAGGTTTGTGACAGTATGTTTTAGATATCTTTCCTTATCGATTCTGATCATATTCGTGTGTCCCTTTAGTGGCATCCAAAGGTGATCCCAGTCTGTAAAAAAGTATCTGTTTAACTTCTCGAACCAATCTCGACTCAATATAAATCCATAAGCTTCTGGGATATTTACTACAATGATGTCAATTACTTGAACAAATTTCAGGTGAGTCGCCATTTTGATCATTACATATTTGAGTTATCCCATAACTTTTACCTGAGTTCTGTCTAGTTGTATCACATGTTTATCTCTTTTAAGAGGGACTGTGTTTAATTTCTTGGATATAGACAAAGGCATAACATTAGAGGATGCTCCTGAGTCAACCATATAGTTATGGAGGTTTCTGTTGAAGAATTCAAATGTCAAAAGGAATGGTGGGACAATTTTTTTTCCCTTCTTATCTTCAGAGCAGGCCTTTACAGTTGGTTTATTTCTTAGATCTATGGGAGTTAGATTTTCTCCTTGGTCATTTCTTATTATAGAATTTTCTATTGATTTCAATGCTTACAACAGAAAGTCCTTTTGATGAGGGATTCTACACATGTCCATGACAAATATATTTGCCTTCAAATTTTTTAAGTCTTCTACTATGTTGTAGTCTAGCTTGGGAGATTATTGTGTATGGATGTTTATAGGATTTCTTCAGGGGACAAAAGGTTCTTTCGGGTGACTGGGAGCTGGTTTTCCTCCCGAAGTTTGGGTAGTAGTAATATTATTTGATACAGGTTGACCGCTACTTCGTGTTTTCACAACCAAGACCTCTACGAGTGGTTCTTGAACCTCAAATAGGTCATCGGAAGGCATTGGTAGGTCAGGGTGCCATATTAACATCATTGTTTCCTCTGGTGGATCAACTTCTTTATGATCAACAATATTTATAACTGAGTCTCTTGATTGCTCGGTTACAAAAAATTCATCTAGAAACCGGTTGGTCATCAAATTCATGGCATGCACCCATTGTGGGCAGTCTCTTTCAGAGTGTTTCTCTTGGTGATAAGTACAAAAAGAGTCGGATGCTATATTTACTAGGTCGATGTTTAAGTTGGATGGGGGAGGTTCAATCGCTTTGAATGGTGGATTTCTTTTGAAAAAAGGTTTATAGGACCTCTGGCCTTGGTTTCCTTCCCCTGCACTTATTTTAATGTCTATGATTTCATTTAACAACTTCTTGACCATATGTTTTAGGTCTTATATGTCTTCACTTCCTTTTTCAGGACCTTGTTCTGTTTGTTTCCCTGGGGGTCTAGTCAATAGTATTCCTCTCCTGGGAGGAGGTTGAACTTCCTTCTTGACTAATGAGACCTGGCCTTCTTTACATCCCTTCATTTGGAACTCTATCATTTTGGCTTCCTCAAAATTCTCAACTAAGGTTGCTTTGGAAGCCCTCTTCACAAACATGGAAATAGAAGTTGGGAGAGCATTAGCATATAATTCGATTTGCAACTCCTGAGTGGGATTATCTTTGGATTGGAATTTGTTTAGGATGGTAGTGAATCTTTCATTGAAGTATTTAACCTTCTCCTTTGAATTCATGGTGGCGGTGAACAATTCATCCATCAAAGCTCTTATAGTGGTTTCTTCTGCAAATTTATCTAGAAAATCTTTTTGAAACTTCATCCAACTGGTTATGGATCCTACAGTTAAGTTAAAATAACATGTGGAGGATGAATTATCAAAATTATAGGGGAAAATCCTGCATACTACGTCTTCATGTTGAACATTCATCAGTCGGATAGCTAGTATGAATTTTTTGATATGGTCTTCAGGAAATCCTGAGGTTTCAGGGTCAAACTTAGGGAGTAACTTTTCTGGATGTCGGGGAAGGTTATGTACTCATCCAAGGATATCCAGAGCATCTTTGGCCAACCAAGGTTTATTATTATGAGGTGGGTCTCCCCTTTATTCATTATAATCATTGTTATCTTCCATGTCGTCCGATCTCGAAACTAAGCATTCTGAGTTAAACCCATCCTCGTTGGAAAAATTGTCGGGCTCGGAGCAGTTGCCGGCTGGTGTTTCATGGATTATATTAAGAGGATGTTTGATTTCAGTGAGGGAGAAACCTATCAGGTCTTCTACTTTGTGCACAAAAACCTGGTTGGGGGACTCGACCACTGGTCTGCTTACTTGTTTTCTTTGAGGAAGTAATGGAGCTAAGGGCAATGCTCTGATCTGTTGGGCATAAGCTCTTGTGATTAGTCAAAACTGGTTCAACTCCTCATGAGGAAGAGTGTAAGGTATCTCAGTGAATAGATGTTCTTCCTCTTGCTGGGGCGAGTTACTTGTTTAAGGAGTAATCAGTGTGTGTGGGATGTCTTGAGTATGACTAGCCATGCATGTGGGTTGTTTTGAATCTATAGGTTGTCTGAAATATTGTGTTAAAAAGATTGTCATCCATTCATTCTTCAGGCCCTCCTTCTAGCCCCAGTTCTATTGAGGGGTCCTAAATCCATTTAACTCAACAGTAGGAACCAAACCTGCTACTAAGGCCCAATTAGACTCTGCAATGTTTAATGGCGGAATGGTTCTCCATATCTTGCGATCCGTTCAATTAATCGATGGGATTTATGTTTTTCTTGTGAAAGATACTCCTTCAGTTCGAACGTTCTCTTTTTGTATTTTCTCTTATAGGTGGGACCGATACAAGATAAAATATGGTGTAAACCAACTGGGTAACAAAGTGGGAAAGATTAACTACTGGAGAAGGCTAAGCCTGGGATAACCGACCACGTGCTCAAACATGCATACAATGATTCTTACACCTACAACAAGCCTAGTACTAATACATTAACCTGCTGGTGTTCCAATTATTGATTGAGATATGATTATCAGGAGAAAACATACATGCAATAAACGATGGAAAGAAAAATAGTTTCCTTAACTCTAATCATCAATCACATATCAACACGATGATTTACTTTTCATCATTAAAGACAATAACTATAAAAATATTGAATCATATAAACTATCAACAAATTCAAAGTCTCTTGTTATAACATCCATTCATGAGATAAAATCAGAAATAATTCTTCTTCAGATCCAATCACACACACTTAAGGAAGATCCAAAATAGTTCTTTACAAATCCAAAAATGAGGGTATTTGCAACAACCATCGACCTCTTGCTACAGGTCGATCCATTTATTTATAACATATTATTAACTAAAAATAACTATCAAAAGTGCAGCTAAGTAAAACAAAAACTTGCCACATGGTGCTTTCATCTCTCAGTATTCTAAGAGTCATCAAATGATCTCACTTGAGTGGATGAATCTTCTCATACTCCAACCATTTGACGGAGATTTCCTTGCATGTGTTGGCATACAAGAACCTGTGTTGATCCATCGGGGCCAGAAGGATCTCCTTGATCTCCACTCCTTGTGCCCGATATTTGACTACTTTAGCACTTAATTGTTATAGCACTGTTTGAGCCTTGATCGGGTGCTCCATGAACTACTGCACTTGTCTTGGCGCCATGTTTTCCACCTTTGTTATCTCAGCATCCCACGATGAGTCTTGTTCGGCATGTAATTTGACTATGTCGTGCAAGTTGACAAAGTCATCGGGTGTGTCAAATTCTGGAAGGCCGATGTCTCTCATCGCCCGGTTAATTTTGGTCCAGCTCTTTTTACACTCAGTCCACTTCTCTTAGATTTCATAATGAGGTTCTTGGGCGATTCTTACCCAGTATTTGGCCGACTTCTTTATACGGTCGATGATGCTATCCCTTAACACCTGAATACCGTGCTCTTCAACGTCTCGACCCTTTTGAACCGTGTTGAAGTAATAAATTCTTTCCACAGCTTGGTGGGACTTCTCGTACCACCTTTCCACATCCTTGCACATTGCTAGTTCCATCATGGTTTCTTCTTGGTAGTTGGCTATCCCTGCAGTGAAAAGGTTCCACTCATTGGTGAATTTACTATATGCGTCTTGGAATTCACTTATCAAGAACACCGTGGCCTGTGTGGAGTCCTGGTAGTATTTTTCCAAATGACATAGATGTTCCAACTCCTTTAGCACAGTGGCCATATCCTCGTCATCCTTTCTTTCTCTATCCAGGGTGGCATCCATGATTTCCATCCCTGCACCGATAAGCTCGAACGTCTTGGCATGATTGATGCTAATCAATTTTTCCTTTGTGGTGATGAGGATGGAGTGATCCAGAGTAAACCTCCTCTTCTTGGTGGTCCTCTTTATGATATATTTCCTTTTCCGGTCATAGGAGATGGCCTGTGTATCAACAACTTCATCCACGGGTTTGGGGATTTGTTGATCTCCCCAGGTAAGAATATTTCCCAAGCTTCTGACGGTGTATATTTATTCAAGACTGGGTTCTTGAACCTATTTCGTGTGCTCCGAAGGTTCGGTCTCTGGTTTTTTCTCATAGGGATGTAAAGTACTGGCTGAAATTGAAACATCATGGGAAGGCTTGGTACTTACTTGATAATCGACTGTTGATATGTCGATTTCTTGTTGTGGGACTTATTATTTTTTTTCACCAGACCCTAGCTCTTCCTTCGAGCTATCCACTTGGGTCTTCGGTATATTGAGTAACTCAGTGTCTAAGACACTTTCGACCTCCTGGTCCTTCTCTGGAAGGTCTTGAATTTGAGCATCGAGAGTTGGGGAAGATGCCTTCTCGGGATCCTTTTCTTTTGTGATTTGCACCAAAGTCACCAAGGACACCTTCAAACTCTCCTCCTCATCACAAATTGTTATCAAGTCATGGAGGGGGTTCGGTGAACTTGCTTTCTTCGATGTTCTTTCTATCTCTGCTTGAGATGAAATATCCCTTGGTGATTTGGCCTGTGGCATGGTACCTTCAAGGTTATCTAACCTTGCAATTTCGTCAATTTGTATTAGATTAGGGCCACTTGGACCTGCCCAGATTTCAACTGGGTCATTTTGTAGCTAATAAATTACCCACTGTGCCTGTTATATCATGAGAAATCCCCTTTCTTGTGCCTCTGGTGTCATAGGGAATCCCATGTTATGCACCAGATCCTCCAGGGGAACCTCCATTGCCTCTGTCTCTCTCATTTCTTTCCTGGCTCTAAGGGCCTCTTGAGACAATTGTTCTATATTTGTTTCCTGTTCATCAAGGCTCATGGCCTTGAACCTAGTCATTTTGGGTCGGTCATCCTTTGTACTACCTCATCCTAGTCTTGGGCATTTTCTGTGAAGACTTCGTCTTCGAATTTGTCATGGGCGTATGGCTAACAGGATGAAATTTGAGACGCATGTTGCAAGACCAGGACCTTTGGATCGTTCTTGCAGAATCAGCCCACCTGGAATCTAAACTTGATTTCCCTCAACCCTTCTTGTTTGGCTTGAGCGATATCCTTTACCAAGTAGAACCCTACATGGAAACCATAGGGTATGAACGCCTGATTCTTGTCCTTGACCAAGGTGGCGTTGTAGCCTTGGAATATGGTTTGATAGCATATTTCTCCTACTACAATCCAGTCCGAGACATGAGCTAGTAGGAGATGTGGTGCTCTGATGGCCCCGAACACCCTGATGTAGGTGTCATGCTCATCCAAGTACCAGTGGCCTACCTTGGATATCATTTTCTTGGCCATAGTCGATAGTATCGAGCATTCCTTCTTAAAAATAATAAAATAAATTTGCGCGATGAATTCATCGCAGAAGAGGGAGTAAGACTTCTTATACCTGTTTTCCCATAACACACTGAAGTAGACATGGACTGAGAGATCTCCAACATACCAGCTCAGATTCATGCCAGCGAAGATGTTTCTGACACACATGACATAGAGAAAGTATGAATCCATGTAGAAAGTTGGTGTCTCTCCTTCCTTCGACGTCTGATCCTATTGTACATAGATGCTCAGTTGTTTAAAATTATTGCTCCCCAGTTGAAATCACTCCCATAGATCACCACTATGTAAGCCAAGGGAATCCATGTCTCTAAAAATGTAGAGCAATCCTTCTCTCCATATAATCGATAGTTGAGAGCCATCAAATAGATGTATGGCTCCCTTAAGTTGGATGTATCGTACCAACCAGTGCTCCAGTTAGTGAACTTTGTGTCTTCCCTCCACCATGAGGCCATCACCCGGCTGGTGTCATGGCATTCATAGAAATTCACAACGAAATCTATAATTAGACGCTCCTCGGGGTCTTTGAGTTTGTAGTATTTATGAAATTCTACCATAATGAACACTCCGACACACCCACCATTTTCATGATTGATTAAACATTTATGTGTGTCTGTGTAGTCAATGATCCACTTCAAGACTTCTATGCAAGGAAAAATGGGGGTTCTGCTTGCCACCATATGTAGGTACGATCATCATATGTTCAATAACACCTTGTCGTCGAGCACTCTCACATCTGGATCACTATGTGGGACACATTCTGGGTATTCCTCCCGACTGATCTTGTTAAAGAGTTCTCCCCAATGTGGGAGTGCCATCTTGGACCTTGTGCTTACCTCTGTATCTCTAAAGGTCGGAGGCTAGATGAAAAACTTCTTCATTGATGTCTTAATGATAGGTTCCAGCCTCAGAGTGTATTCCAATTGTTTTGCGGCCCCTGGAGAAGAGCCTTTTCCTACCTCTGGTTCTTTCAGCTTCAATGCCATTGGAAATTGTTCGATGTTTGGATTTCTTTGTGGCATTGTTCCTGCAACTAAAATAAAATTTGAGAGATTGTGTAAAACAAAAACCGGATTAGAAACATATGAATTACAACCAGTAAATTTACAGAATCAGATACATACCTCTGAAGCTTGTTAAAACCTGGTTATTTTAACAATCACAGGATCGATACAACCTTCAAGTCGCTAGTCTTTCTCCTTCAGATGCTCTAGAATTATCTTATGCGTAGAATGATTTTGTTTACAATGGCTCAAGAGAATTTAAACAGTGAATAACTTACCATGTCACATCAGCCATTCAATTCGGGTTATGCTTGAAATTTTAACAAATCTATCGCTGAATCTCTATAAATTAAATTCATCATGGGTTGATGGTGGAGGCATGGGTGGTGACGTGGTCTATCAGTGATTTTAAATGGCTACTTTGATTGGCGCACATGGTAACAACTAATGCGGGATTCGATATTAATTATCTCCTTAAATGCTCAAAATCCGATCGTATTGATTGCTAAAACTTCCCATCGTGTCGCTCTCTCAGTGGGTGGATCATGGATCGGGGTTGTTCTATGGACATTTTCGTTAATAAACTCCTACAAAAAGTTCCAACGCTGATCAATTTTATCATACATTGTTGACGTGACAACACTGACTAGGAAGTGTGACTAGGACCTAAGGAACCAAAAAATGACTCGGGATAAGACTAGACCGTACGACCTCTTACCTGGTAAATACACATGGCATTAGAGACCAGTGACTCAAATTTCTTGTGTTAGTCAGATTTAGGAATTTCCTTAGGTCATTCGTTCTAAAACAAACCTTAGCCTGCGGATGTCGAAAAGTGTCAAGGATCGACAATTGGCGATAAACGTATCACAACGCTTTTGGAATGGTTCCCTTGAAAAAGTCTCGATTGCTGAAAAAACATCGGGGATCGGTGATAGGGGATAACTTTATCATGGTTGAGATGTTCGTTGTGATCCTTCTGGATTTTCCCCGATTCCAACAAAGTGCGTCGGGCATCGACTGCAGACTATTTCTTTTCATTCTTCGTTAACATCTGTAGTCCCCATATTTTTTCGATGCCGATGGGGAATCGAACACTGACGATATCTTTATGCCAAAACTTAACGTAAACCAAAATTCCCTTCTGCCGATGCTAATGAATATCGACATTCGGTGACTAATTTTTTTCGAGTGCTTATTTTCCTTCTTTGAATTCCTTCTGATGCTGACCCTGATCGCGTTCAGTGAAGTGTTTGGCTATTGATTCTTTATTTAGGTGTTTAAGGAATTTTTAGTCATGGGGTTTCATAAGTCCAAATAAACCTAAATAGGTGATGAGATTCATAAAAATAAGAAAATACAAAACATTTTTCAAAAATGAAATCAAATCGGATAGTGCAGAAGATCAAGTGGTACCCAAAAAGTAAAAATTTGACAGAGGCTTTTTAGGGTGTGTTGAGTTCTCAACACAACCTTTCACCAATTATTTTGTGGTAGTGTATTTGGATGAAATCCTAATTTTTAGTAAGAATTGGGTGGAACACTTGGAGCACATTCAACAGGTTCTGCTCACTCTGGGGAAACAAAAGCTATATGCAAATTTGGAAAAATTCTCCTTCGAGATGAACAGGTTCCAGTACCAAGGATACACTATTGATGAGAATGGGGTGCATGTTGATCTAGCCAACATCCAGGTCATCCGTGACTGGCCAACCTAGACCCCACTCACTGAGCTTCAAAGCTTCTTATGCCTTTCCAATTTCTATCATAGGTTTGAGTTGGGATTCTCCTGCATTGCATGGGCCATTAGCTAAGTGACTAGGGGTGATGGAAAGGAAAAAATTGTGTGGGGACAGTCGCAACAGAAATTATTTGATGATTTAAAGCACTGCTTGTGCTCAGCCTCGATGCTCTCATTACCTGAACTACAACAAACTTTTGATATTGAGACAGATGCTTCAGACTATGTTGTGGGCACAATTTTTACTCATCATGGACATCCCGTGGCCTATCACAATGAGACATTATCAGATATTATCTGTAGGTACCCCACTTATGACAAATAAATGTACTCCATTGTACAAGCCTACTTCCAATGGAGGAATTACATTCTATAGAAGGAGACAGTCATCCACATTGATCATAAACCTTTGCAGTTCATGAAGAAACAAGGAACACATACTTGCAGTAGTTCCATCTCAACATCAAGTCTAAGACAAGGAGCACCAACCACATCACTGACTACCTCATCCAACCTCCAATTTCCACACTAACCACGGTGCTACACTACTGTGGAAATGATACCTCCGGATGGCCCCAACTCTATGAGTGAGGTCTTGACTTCGCCACTACCTCCCAGATGCTGAGAACAAACACAATTGTCACTTATTTTCATGGGTTGTTGTGTCATCTGGGCCATATCTTTGTTCCATCAAGAAAGTGATCGAAGTTGATTTGGGAATATCACTACAGTCGGGTGGCAGGACACTTTAGCATAGAAACGATAGTGGCAGTGTTGCAACAACTATTCCATTGGTCGAAACTTCAGCAGGATGTCAGAAAGTATATCAAGTCTTGCATGGCCTGTGCCATTGCCACATTGACCATTAAGAAAAAACGCATGTACACCCCTCTTCCTACTCTCGATAGGCCCTAGGAATCCATCTCGATGGACTACATGTCGGGCCTTCCATCCACCAAGCAGGGAAATGACTGTGTTTTTGTGGTGATTGATTGATTTTCCAAGATGGCGATTATGGTCGCCTACAAGAAGATCATCACAATAGAGGCCACTGTCGAGCTCTTCTTTGAACAAGTGTGGGTACATTTTGGGATACCACAAATCATCATCTTCGATAAGGACAATTGATTCCTTAGCACATTATGGTTTTTCCTTTGGTCATGTCTTGACACCAAGCTCACCAAATCCATGGTCTTCCACCCCCAAATAGATGGCCAAATCAAGGTCATCAATAGGATGATCGTGCATATATTTTGCATGTACAATTACAAGCATTCGTGCACATGGGATGAGATTCTTCCCTATGTTCAACACAGTTACAACAAATCCATACATATCTCAACCAACCATAGCGCCTTTCAGGTGGGGTTGGGATTTCAACCATTGGGTCCCTTAGATGTTGCACTACCCCTTCCGTCCAAGAAGGAAGAATATCCCCATGTGCAAAATAAATCCAAAAAAGCCACCCGGTTCATTGAATGAATCTAGCATATCCTCTAATAGATTCAAGATATTTTGCAGAAGTCCAATGCCAAGTACAAGCAGTGCCAAGATCAACATCGAGTGCCACACAGGTTTCAGGTGGGAGATAAAGTTTGGTTGCACTTGCAGAAAGAACTCCTTACAACACCCCATCGACAGCTTCGTCCACTCCTCTATGGACCTTACACCATCACCAAGGTTGTGGGTGATAAGGATTTTGACCTCAACATCTCCCCCCTCCTTGGCTTGCACCCTGTGTTTCATGTGGACCTCCTTCAACCATACTTTCCACCCTTATTGGACACCTCAGAGATAGCATAACAGTTGAAACCGAAAGAGATCAACCATGACTGCATGGAAAATGCATCCACTGATCAGATCATGGACATACAAGTCAAGGGAACTCACCAAGATAATCTTCAAATATATCAGGTTGTCAAAGCAGGGCAACTGCTGCACCAAGGCAAGTGTCTCACCCGGGGACAAATTCAATAGAAGCTTCCTCATCTGATGGGGGAAATCAACACAATGGAGACCATTTCTTCCTAAGAAGGGATGATTGATCCAGGTGTATATTTGTGACCACCCACCTCTTCCAGCTGGCTCACATACAACTTTCATATTGGCAATTACATTTTTTATCTTAGCAATTTGTTTCTAGATTTTCAGGTCCTAAACTTCCGAGGTCGTTTTGAGTCCCTAAAATACGTTTTTTTGGCTCTCCATAGTCACACTATAGATAGAGTCAAAGTGTGATAGAATAATGTGTATTCCTTAGATAGAAATTTCCAACAGCCTATTGTGCACCTAAAACGAAGATCGTATGCAAAATTTATGACCTCGAGAAGTTGATGTACCAACTTAACCCATCGGGCCCACATGACTTTTAGTGCTTCATCTCCTAGGGTTAGGTTTTTGGATGTCTAGGGTTTTATGCTTACTTCTTGATGCTAAAAAGGAATATATGCCTCATTGTAATGTGCTCATATGAATGCACGTAGTCACCACATCTCTTCTCAAATATTAGCTACCACCATTAGAGCAAGATTGTTTTCATTCTGCATTTTATAGTTTCAACAGAATTCTTATTTAATAGAAGTTAAGTTTTAGTGTATCCATGTTATTTTTCTCTGTATATATATGTTAATGTTATATATCTGTGTTTCATTTCATTCCGCTCATAAACTTAGATCAACAAAAAAATTCATTATGATGATTTCCCAAAATTCACGCCTAATAATGACCAGGAGATGAGGGAACTGGATGACCAAATGTTCCAGAGAATCATGAATTTTTCATTATATATGGTGGCGGCTAGGACCCCTATTTTACTGTGTGAGGAAAATCTATAATGGATCATACATTATGTCGAAGCAGATAAATTCCTACTAAATAACAAAGATGGAGAGTGTATTGACATCTTCTTGCCAACAAAAGTAAGCACATACTACAAAATTAAGGACAACGAAGTCAGACTGAAAAAGGATTTTGTTGTGGAGTTATATGAACGCCATAATACAAGTCAATGTATGGCATCCTAGTGGAGGGAAGACAAAAAAAAATTAAATCAGGCTTCAGGGTGGTACAACACTATGAACCTCTGGGAACCTTACATTTTCCTGATGACCCTGATCTATTGTTTATACAAGGAAAAGGATTACTCCAAGTTCTTCGAGGCTTGGATGCCTTTGTCTTATACAATATCTATATCAAGAAGCATCTTCAATTGCGGAACTATTATTTCTAAGCAATTAAGCACCTGGATTGAGGAATCACATAACCCAAAAATCGGAGAAACCCCTGCAATATTCTACATGGAATCTTATCTCCTAGATGTGATATGCGCTAGGAATGTATTCTCATTATTTAGCCTAATTTGGAATATCTGTGAATTGTCAGTACAAGTTTATTTCATCATCCTATGAGAGAAGAGGTACAAAATATCAATCTATGTAATATGTTATGGATTTATAGCTCGGGTGTAATCATTGATCTTTAAACAAGACTACCCAAGGCTCTCAGAAGAAACAAGGAAAATGATATCCAAGATTGGGAACTGGTATCTAGAGGAATGAAGCACATATATCATAATTTTTGGTGCCACCAGTGCACTACACTTGCCTCCAAACCATGTTCCCGATAAACTGGTGTTGGGAGAAATTTTCTACCAAACCATATTGCAAGGGTGCAATGAATCTTTGGTAAAAGAAAAGAAAAGGCTATTTATTCCCTATGTGTTTTATATAGGTTGCCATTTGATGAAGGACACTACATAGGCAAGAAAAGAATCTCATATTCAAATGGAGTACATGTTTTTTTACCAGGAGGTACACGAAACACGACCCTAGGACATTGGTGGCTAAGCATGCTAATTAGGTGATATCCCATTGGCCATACATGCATGATGATTTTGAGGAAGAAATATTCACAGAGAATTCCTTTGACTCAGATGAAGTATTGTGAATAAAATAAAAATAGGACTTAGTCAAGTTCATGGCCTTGTCTAGGGATGAACAATTAGACTTTTTAGAGAAAACAATTGAGGCAGTGGCACACATGGAATAGGAAGGTTCAGAGAAGACAACAGACATGTCAGAACCACAAAGAATATTACAAGAAGAAAAATGATCCATATGGATATCGGTGGCCACCCACCTATTCCAACTAGCTCACATGCAGTTTTCATCATTGGCAGTTATTTCCTAGATTTTTGAGTCCTAAACTTTTGGGTCCATTTTGAGGCTCTAAACAATGTTTTTGGAGCTCGCCACAGTCTAAATATGGATAAAATTAAATTTTGATGGAATAATGTATAGTCCTCGTATAGATATTTCCAACGAGTTATTGTGTGCCTAAAACAAAGATCGTATGAAAAAGTTACGACCTCGGGAAGTTGTTGTACCAACTTACCCCATCGGGGCCGACGTGACTTTTAGCTCTTCATCTCCACATTGGGGTCGCAAACCTTTTGGATTTTCATCTTCTGGGGGCTAGGTTTTTGGATGTTTATGGTTTTTCCATTTATGTTAAAAATGCCTTTCAAGCCTCATTATACTCATCTTCTTGTGAATGAGCGTAGTCGTCACATCTCTTCTCAGAGATAAGTTGCCACCATTCTAGTGAGTCTTTCACTCTGTAATTTTAAAGTTTTGTACATTTCACTCATTAATAAAAATTGTGTATTATTGTATATCTGTGCCTCTTGTTATAAATATCTGATATATCTATGTTACATTATTGGATCTCTTGGAATATCTCGATATATTTCTTTCTTATATCTTCAATCTCATTTCATGCTCAAAATAATCTAGATCAATGGTATCAAAGCAGGCTGCTCTTGGTCATTTTTTAGTGCCTGTCCGTGATAAGGTCCGAATATGTAAAGTTGGGTCTCGAGATTATATCTCTTGAGGATAATCTCTCTCACAGACCCAAGAAACCCTCCATGGTGGAAGAAAATAAAACGACAGAGTAGAAGATTCTAATAATCTATTGCTAGAGCAAGCTCTCACGTGATAGAGGGAAGTAATGACGAAGAACTTTTCCCAAATACTTTTACACCTATCGATAAAATCAGATGCGTATTCATCAAGTATCCACTTTGGTGGCACCACTCCTTTCAATGTACAAGTTAATTTTTATATTCATGTATTTGAAGGTCAGATAGATGCATATGCTCTAGAAAAAAGGGTTAAATATGCTAGAAGGTTATTTCTCTATGCACAATTTTTTCGACAGGGAAAATATCACCTTAGCGCTCCTTAAGGATCACCTCCATGTCAAACATTGGTGGGAAAATTACTGTGAGAAAATTTCCACAAAGGAGTCTATAATGTTTGAGGCCGAACCCACTTGGGAATCTTTCGTAGATGTCATCAAGGAACAATATTACCTTGTTGGAAACTATGAAGACTAGTACATGAGATGGACCATGCTTCGTCAAGAGAGAGACCAAGAATTTCCAGGGTTCACCAATACCTTCCATACCTTGTGCACCAAGTTGGGTATCAAATATTCTGAGTGGAATTTGGTTCTGAAATACCGTGGGGCTCTACAAAGGTACATCCAAACTAAAATGGAGTTTTTGTACATCTCATCGCTGGGAGATACTTATCGATATGTTGTCAAAATTGAGCACAAATTTAAGCACCATAACAAACGGGATTTTGGGTATACATATCCACAACAACCAAAGTATGATAAAAATGAATCTAACAAGCATCCTCCAGAAAACCAGTTCAAGACACAACAAAAGAATGGTAAGGGAAAGAAAGAGAATGACACTAGAAATTCGTGCGATTTCCAAAAAATACCCTGGCACAACACCGATGAATTCCACTCAAAACAGTCATTGGTGGCCGATATCAAAGAAAAATATCCAAACCCAAATTCAGAATCAGATTCAGAAAATAATGGAAGGAGACAGATCATCAATGCAAACCCCACTACCATTATCGCAACCACAACAATCCAACCAGAAGTACTAGAAAATATTGAAGAGGGGGAGTGATTCTTCCATTCACATATGTGGGTGAAGAGGATCCCATTGCATTTCATTGTTTATAGAAGAAGCCAAAAGAACCTCATTTCAGTAGAGGTCGTGAAATAGTAGGAATTTCCAAAAACACCACACCTGTAGCCATATAACATCGCGTGGCTTCTCCAGGGATGAGATATTCATGTCAGCGAACAATATCTCCTATCCTATGGCATAAATGCATTCAAGGATGAGGTATTGTGTGATGTTTTCCCATTGGATGTTTGTGATGTTATTTTGGGCCAACCATATATGTGGAAGCCCCATGTTGTTTATGAGTCTCGACCCCGTAGTGTCATTGTTACTCGAGGGAATCATCTCTACAATACCAAAGGTAGTTACAACTATTGTTTTGACACAATAGTGAAACAAACTTGTCTCTCATATGACAAAGTTAAACTTTTTCTTTCAAGAAGGAAGTGAACCGAAGGACACTATCACCACTACGAACTCGGTTCAAGCCCCCTCTATCTAGCAGAAGCATGTCGAAAAAATTGAAGCAAAGCACAAATATGCCTTCTTCACATAGTCATATCATGCAATCATACTAGTTAAAAAGTTCCATCCCCTCCAACATCAGTTTCACGAAAGCCTTCCATAAGCCACGTAGTGCAACGTCTCTAGCAAAGCAAGCAACTCACCAAGGTTCAGATTCAACAAACGCTTTCCCATATCCCACAAGAACTGAATGCAATGGAGACCATTGATTCCTAAGGGGGGAGGATTGATCTAGATGGATATCGGTGGCCACCCACCTGATCCAACTGGTTCACATGCAATTTTCATCATTGGTATTTATTTCCTAGATTTTCGAGTCCTAAACTTCTGGGGTCATTTTGAGGCCCTAAACATAGTTTTTGGAGCTCTCCATAGTGAAACTATAAAAAATAGTTAGAGTTTGATGGAATAATGTATATTCCTCGAATAGACCTTTCCAACGGGCTATCATGCACCTAAAATGGAGATCGTATGCAAAAGTTATGACCCCAGGAAGTTGTTGTAATAACTTACCCCATCGATGCCCACATCACTTTTGGTGCTTCACCTCCACATTGGGGCCGCAAACCTTTTGGATTTTCATATTCTGGGATCTAGGTTTTTGGATGTTTAGGGTTTTTCCATTTATGTTAAAAATTCCTTTCGAGCCTCATTTTACTCATCTTCTTGCGAATGAGCATAGTCATCACATCTCTTCTCATAGATAAGCTACCACCATTCTAGCGAGTCTTTGACTCTGTAATTTTACAGTTTTTTACATTTCACTTATTAATAAAAATTGTTTATTATTGTATATGTGTTCCTCTTGTTATATATATATCTGTTACATTATTGGATCTCTTGCAATATCTCAGTATATTTATTTATTATATCTCTGGTCTAATTTCGTGCTCAAAATAATCTAGATCACAAAAAGAATGATTCAACTACAAAGGGAAATTTTCATAGCTCCATAAATAACATTTGTGGTAATAAAACCAATTATGCTCAGTTAATAAGGGGATCTAGGAAACCATGGAAATACCTCTATTGGGGAATACAATGAACAATAGAGTTTAGAGAAGATACCTACAGGAGAACTAGAAACCCATCCAAAAACTGCAATTTCAACAAATTCATCTGGACCAAGGGGAGTGGCTCTTATTATTTTCTATTTGATCACGATATACAATAGTGATGTAGAGGAGGTGTATCTTTCAATTCCTATTTTGAATGAGGTAGTAACAGGGATTTTGGACACGCATTTTCCCGAAGGACAACAACGTTTGGACATAAAGACAGGTCTGAATACAACTAAATTCTATATCACCTCTTCAAATCAAACTTGACAATCACTGGTTAGAGGGGAAGGCTATAACAAAGGACAGGAAGAGATAAGAGATAGAGAGAAAAAATAAATCTAAGGAATAAATATGAGGATGTTAATGAGACCAACATCGCAAAGAATGAAACATAAGGAAAAGGGGAAGAACAAGGGAAGCCCGATGCAGAGAATCCATCAAGAGGTACTACTCGCAAAGGAGTGGTTGATGAAGAGTTGGAGAGTTAAAAAGGATATGAAAAGACCCCTACAGGACCATCAATACATTCTACACTCCCAGGGTCAATGAATTTGGTAGAAAACACAACATAGGGGGTCACAAAAAATACCTCCAACATTGCACATTGGATATTCGACCATTAATCTAGGAGTCGACAAAGGTAAGAAGGAAGTGCTTGAATATTTTCATACACTAGGAAGATTGGGAAATTCCCTCTCATGGGGTGACCAGCCAATTGTAGATCCTGTAGACGAGGTGGTCAATTTCTAAGCTATAGCATATGAAAGAAAGAGGCACACGGTGGTAAGAAGGACATGAAAGAAGAGGAGACTCTGATCTGGATTATTTTCGGCACAAAATGCGAGCAGAGATATAATAAATAAATGCACAGAGATATCGTAGATATTAAATAAGATAACATAAATGTATCAGAGATGCAACCATAAACACAGATATACAGTAATACACGATTTCTATTAATGAAAGAAATGTACGGAGACTGTAAAAATACAGAGTGAAAGACTCACTAGAATGGTGGCAGCTTATCTCTGAGAAGAGATGTGATGGCTACTCGCATTCGCAAGAAGATGGTTAAAATGAGGCTCTAAAGGAATTTCTACAATAAACAGGAATGCCAAAATCCCTAGACATCCAAAAACCTAACCCTAGGAGTTGAAGCGCCAAAAGTCATGTGGGCCCCGTTTGGGTAAGTTGTTACCCATGATTTTGGTCATCATGATGGTGTATTAATGATGGTGTACTCAGGCTCTTCATAAGAACTTTCTCCTGAGAAAAGTTACTTTCATCTCTTCCCAGAAAACTCATTTTTGAAGAGGGTTCACAGGCTGCTAGTATCCCATGATGCAAGAATGTCTGATTCTCACAAGCTGCTTTAAGCTGGGGTGCGAACTTCTCGCACTGTGTTGAATAGACAGGGTGCGAATTCGTCCTAAAGCATGGAAAAAGATGAATTCTCGATGCTTCTAGAAGGGAATCTTCTAGAAGAATGGTTTGGCATTCGAATGGTTATCCTTGTACTGGATTCCCTGATATTTTGGGATCATTCTTATCCAAGTAACTATCTCATTCTCTCCTATATATTGAGGGAATTCTCATGGAAAAGGTTAAGCAAGATTCATTGGAGAATTGGTGAAAGAATTGTGTGAAGGAATTAGCTTGAATATCAGCTTGGAGACTCTAGCAAGTCTATCAAGAGGATTTGATATTCTTCATGCAAGGATCGAGCAAGTGTGTATGTTGGAGCCAAGAGCCATTGAAAGGAAGCTTGCGACATCAAGGCTATCAGGTTGTAATCTTTACTTTCAATTAATCTGATACAGTGGCATGTCCCTTTCCCATAAAGCTATTCTCACTTTATTGTGTAATTCCTTGATCATACACATAAGTTGACAGTTGAATATATTTCACTATATTCACTTTGGTTGGTTTGTGTTGTCTTGGTCTTGACATCACAAGAGCACCGGAGCGAAGCGAGAGCAACAAAGACCCTAGGAAGCGATACTAAGGTATGTTACTTGTTCCTTCCTACTAGTTAATTCAATGGTCAAAACTTAGGGAAAGAGTCATGTCCTGTCTTGTTTTGTTCTAGATCCAGGTGGATCTAGGGAGATCTTTTAGTGTCTGCACCTACCGATTAGTCCGATAACATAAGTGAGTACATCAATTTCTCAGGGTCGTAACTTTCACATACGATCTCTGTTTTAGGCGCGTGATAGCTCGTTGGAAAGGTATTGTCGAGGAGATTCATTTTGGGGGCTCAATTATGCCTTCAACTATAATTTAGAACCTCAATCTCAAAAAAACTTCATTTGGGCCCTCAAAATGGCCCCAGAAGTTAAAAACTGCTAAAACTAGTAAATTGCCAAAATTGCCAAAAAACTGTTTTGAGCCAGTCGGAAAAGGTGGGTGGCCACCGATATCCACCTAGATCAGACTCACTCTAGACAGTGTAGTTTTAATTACCATGAAAGACACCTTGTTGGATGCTAAGCAATCTAAGGTGAGAGAACTATTTGGAGCAGGCATGGATATATCTAGTGCCACTATGGACAGAGAAAGAGAGGATGACTGTTAAGTTGATTCTATGATATTTGAGTTATTTCAGTTCAAGCATCAATTGGAATATTACCAAGACACCATGCAGGTAGTTAGATTCATGAGAGCTAGTTGGAAAAGATCTATGGTCAATTTAAGTCTGAAAGAGAAATTTTCATGACCCAGATCATTGGCTATTAGTAGGAAACCTTGATGGGCTCATAGCTTACAAAGTCATGATGAAGTGGTATGATAAATCTCATCACATTTTATAAAAAATTGAGTACATCATATAAATCTAGAAAGGTCGAGGAGAAGAGGAACATGGCGTTAGGATGCTCACTGATGAGAGCCCGGTTAGGTTCAAAACAACAATAGAGTATTGGGTACAATTGGTGATAGATCCACATCATAGAATGAAGGAAATATGGGAAGAATGTCTAGTTAATTGGAACAACATCATCATAAAATGATGAACCTTTGATTCCCAAAATTTAGCACACCTGACAACTTTTTGAACCTGCGCACGATATTTCGGATGTTCGAGGAGCTCAATGCTAAATTTGAAGCAGAATTCCAGGAGATCCAAATAATTGAGAAGGGATAGGTTAAGATATTCTTCGATGGATCGATAGGGATAACATGGGTCCTACGACATCTAGGCTCCGAGGTGGAAAAATTCAGAGACCAGGTGATGGAAATGAAGGATAAGCTCAGCATGACGATGGAGCAACATCGATTCCCATATTTGCATACTTGAGAGGATATGCTCTCTTGGTGGTATGTGTATGATAGAGTGAAATCTTTGAGATGACTGAAGCTTACTGATAGCTTCCACGTGGATGCATTCCACTTTTTATTTTGTTTTCTTTTTTTTAAGTGATCATTGTGGTTAATTTTTGCATGAGATTTTCGTATAAATAAGGAGGTCGACCTCATTTTTAAAGGTCGACAATTTTGTGTAATAGCTGATAGTTAGATGAAAAAACTATTTTGGAGTTTAATATTGAAGCTCATCTTGAGCCAGAGACAAATTTCTTCCAAAGCTTGTGGATTAGCATAGAATGTGTATTGTTCTGCATACAATTATCTATTGTAATCTATTTAGTAATATTGTAATTGTGTTTAAGCTATCTTGAATCATTATGATTGTTAAATGAATATTGGTACAAATTTTGATGGTGTTTTAAAATAAGTTGTGTTATACTGTAAACATAATTATTTCCAGTTACCTGTTATTTTCGCATACGATCTCCTTTCTTAGATGATATTTACTAATTGATCAATAGAAAAATATTATTATTTAATATTGATTGGGAAGAGATGTCTTTTACATGTTTTTTGGTAAAGGTTAAACTATGCTCATCCTTCTTCTGAATTTTTTTATTGAATACTTCATAAATAAACTAATAACGAAAAGAGTCTAGAAGATCCATCCTTAAATTGAACATAAATTCCATTGAAACTTGTTGGATTATTCATACAGAGAATCACACCACTTTAAACAAACAAGAGTCTAATTGGGCCTCATCTCTGTGTGTGATTCCTACTATTGAGTTAAATAAAATTTTGACCCCTCAATAGAATTGTTGCTAGAAGGAGCGATTGAATGAATGCATGGATAGTCAAAATAATTCTTTTAATAGAAACTTACCTCAAACAACCTATATATTCAAAGAAGCGCACACACATGGATAGTATTATCATGATAGCTCTAAGATTGAAGGTACCCCTACTTCCATTGAGTCACCACACACTGAAGATGACTCGTAACTTCACCCAAAAATTTCCTACATGATTCCCCATGATGAAATAAACACATTTAAGAGGATTACTAGAGCATATGCTAATCAAATCATAACACTACCCTTAGCTTTGTTTCTTCCCTACAGGAAACAAACTGCGAGACCGATAGTGGATACTGTTATCACTTCAGGAAACTCTCCTAGGCTGTAAGTCAGAGATGCTTGGTAACTTAATCTTTTTGAAGCTATTTTCTCAATAAATGATGTGGTTTTTGGATCAAGATGAATGTCTAGGGGCTGGACTGTGTCTTTAAGACTGTCTAGTAATATCAAATATCACAAGGCCTTCTAGGAATGCAATCAGACAGGAGTTGATCAAATAGAACAGAAGATAGCTGTTGAACCGGATTATACTCATATAAACAATAAGCACAATGGGTTTAAAAACTAAGACAATAACTTATGATTCTCAACTTAATCAATCAATTAGTGAGATGACAGTCACATGCAGATTGAATAAGCATCAATAAAGAACATTCACTCATAAGATATCATAGAACAGAGGAGAAAGGTCTGAAAACACAAATGAAGGAAGCTTGCAATGTTTCATATATTAAGAATAAGTCTCAATTACAGTAGCAGCATATATAACCCAAAATCGAACCTTTAGTTCATATTCTATCCTAAGCTTTATAGCTTTACAAAGTAGTTCTGAGATCCTGAAAACAGGGATCAAATATACTAAAAATAGTAACTCAAAATTCAGTTGCAAAGGAAGTGGGATGATTCCCCAAAATGAGGACAATCCCAGATTTCTCTCTTTTTGATTGTTGGTGTAGTGCAGGATAGCCTCCCAAGGCTAAATGATGACTCTCCAAGAGAGACAAATTTGAATCTGTTAATGTGGCAAGGTGTCCTGATTTTCTATCTTAGTTAAAGATGTCAAAAACCTTTGAATCATCTCCTCTTTCCACAATTTGTCAAAAATAACTGTTGGACTAGTCTTGATAATTCATTAGACATTCATTCGAAAAGATCTCAAATCTTTTCATCTCAAAAAACTTCGCTCTGTGTAAAAACGTGTTCATTCTAGACATGACAGGCTTTCAGTGGTTAACTTGGAAAGCTTCTGGGTGGGTTATCTGCCGAAAGCACCGCTTTCGGTGGTTAATGAATAGTCGTCCTGTTCGCGTAAACCACCGAAAGTTAATCTTTGAAGAAATTTCAAAATTGCAAAAATGTTTACCTTGGGCCCTCTCTGATGCTCAGGATTTCTTAGATGAGGTAACCCTTGTTCATGCAGACCTACGAACTTCTACTGGCTGTGTAGGGGGCTCTGGTGTATCCATTATGGTCGTGGCTAAATTAGCCAAAGTTTCCAATCCAGTCTGTGTTGGCAAATGTTGAACAAGCAACGAATGCGTGTTGATGGTTGTTTTCATTGATGGCAACAACGGAGATGGCAGGATATGAAGGATAAAACCCCTTGGGGATTCAGACGTAAAAGCTCAGGAGGAACAGCATTGAAGAAAACACGCGCAGCAAGAGTTTGCAGAGAAGAAGGAAGATAGCGATCCAGTGACTATTGGATCCCATTCAAATTTTCTGAAAGGCTGACAACCGTCAGAACTGCAGAAGTTGCGAGGGAGATAAGTCATCGGAGATTTGGGGATCGGGACTTTGAAATGTCCAATTCTCTTGACATCGAAAACCCCGAAATCACGATATGCGATTTCACGATTTGATCGCAGCCGTTAAATCAAGAAGAGATCGGGACCACCCACTTGTAGACAGGAGTCTTCATCGGAGTTTCGAGGATCGGGGTTTCAATATGCAAAGAATACAATGCAACGAAAATCCTGATTTCACGATATGCGAAATCCCGACTGAATCTGCACCGTCAGATCAACATGAGATCTAGACTGTTGATCCAACTCACGACGGTAGACCACATCACCCAGGGACACGTGGCACAACTAGGGAATGACAGGTGTCAGGCAGATTCAACACTTCAGGCACATGTAAGTCATGAATCAGAGTGACACGTGGCAGGATCTAACATGTGTCAAACCACGTGTGACGTCAGCAGAGGCATCGGTGATCGGGACTTTGTAATGCCAAAATCTCTTGAGGATCAAGAACTCTGAAATCGCGAAATGCGATTTCACGATTTAATCACAGCCGTTGAATCCAGAATGAATCTGAACCGTAGATCCTAGCCCTGATCAGAGTTTCGGGGATCGGGACTTTGATATGTCAAGAACACACTGCAACAGAAACTTTGAAATCGCGATATGCGATTTTGCGATGTAATCACAGCTGTTGGATAAGAATGAGATCTGGACCGTTGATCTCCGTCATCGGAGAATCAGGGATCGAGAATTCTGTAGGCGTGTGCATGGTGACATTGAAAATGCCGAAACCCCGATGAGAGGTTTGACCGAGGTCACGTGTTGACGGTCATATGGGCCAATACCTATAGCCAGCAGGGCTAGCATATGAAAGGATCGTCGGGATTTGGATGATCGAGAATCACGCGAGTGTATGCTTTGAGGCATAACAAACCCCGTAGCCCCGACAGGGTAAGATTGTGGTCATGAAGTCACGGTCACGTTGACCGGGAGATAAGCTCAGGAGGGCTAGCGTATGAAAGTACTGAAACCCGATTTAAAAGGCAAGAATAATGAAGAATATCCAACAGTGAGGATGAGGTTTGAATGTGATCGGAGGATTACTATTCTTCCACGCACACTTAACATTTTCAGTTACACATCTGTTAGTAAAACTCATGATTGCAAATTAGTTGTCGATCGTTGGCGTTTCGGTTGGCTGTACAATTGTCGTCAGTTTGCCCAAGGAGTTGGGAAGTTGAAACGTTGTGCCCATGGGTAGAAAAGGAGAAGAAACAGACTGTGTTGGGTTGGCTGTTCTGAAGGGAAAAAGAATGAAACAGTAAGAAGGAGATGCGTGATGTGACATAATAGACGAGATCCAGAATGTGATGAAATGTATAACAGAAGAAGAGCAGAACGATAGTGTATAGCAGAAGAAGAGCAGAATGATAGAGTAGAGCAGAAGAAGAGAAGAATGATAGAGCAGAGCAGAAGAAGAGCAGACTGACAGAACAGAAGCAGAGCAGAACGACAGAAAAGGTGATGTAGAGCAGGCATGCTAAACAAACAAAAGAAGAAAAGAATTGCAGAACAGTTTGTTGAAGATCAGATACAGAGAAAGATTGGTAAGACTTGATTTATCTGAGTAGTTGTCTGTGTATTCATTATTGATTATAAACTAGGGAGGTT
>ML783840.1:93983-136724 GCA_009831015.1 Picea engelmannii
CCCCCCCCTCTCAGTTGTTTCAGTATTTCCAACAGTCTGCTCCTCTTCTGGTGTTTGAAATTCTTTTAACTTCAGCCTCAGAATCCTAAGCTGCCTATACATTTTCATATTTTCTCTGATCAAAACCTTGTTTCTGTCTTTAATTTTTTCATGTTTCTCTTTAAGATTTTGATTCATTTTGAACAGTTCTGCATTCCTGTCAGTGAGGTCTGTATTGGCTTTTTTAATCACCCTTTCTAGAACTTCCATTTCATAAATCTATTGCAAGAGTTTGTTAATCTTCCATGCTCTAGATTTTTTGGGCTTACTTGAGGAGGCTTCTGCTTCTGGTTGCTTGTGGGCCTCTGCAGGCTTTGATGAAGGTGGATTTGAACAACAATCTGCACCCTGCTCAATCTGTATGTCATCTTGAGTCTCTGCCACCTCTGGTTCTGTTTCTGAATCACTGTAAGGTAGATTCAGAGGGTTATTTTCTGTGGCAGGGATCTTGCCTTCAAAATGCAATTCTCTTTTGATTCCCTTCTCCTTGCCAGAGGATGATTTTATGGGATCTCTTGGTAGTGAGATTCCTTTCCTTTTCCTGTGACTGCTCTTGGGAGTAGGAGTTTTTCTGCCCCTGGCTTTCTTAGTTTCTGCCTCTGGTGGTCTTTCTGTTTGAAATTCATTCCAAAACAAAAATAAGCCCCACTCGATCTGTTTCCTCTGCAGAGATTCTCTCACAAGAAGATTAATTAGCCCTTGATGTGATAATCTGCTGGAAACCTTAGTAGGCTGGGATTTCACTTGTCTTGCCATCTTTGTCAGGGTTTTATGAAAGAAGTAGGGCAGGTTTATTGGCTCTCTGCCTGTGAAATGATTCAGAAGTTTAAAATGGTAAAACATTACCCTGTTGTAGCGCCCCTCACAAGTGATATACACCAAAATTGACTTCAACAGGGACTGCCATTTGGGTTCCAAATAAGACATTGGGATGTCCTTCTTCCAGGTTAAATCTTTATGCACCGGTAGCAAATAGGACCTAAATTCGATGTTTGAAGGTGTGGTGGTTTTAAACCAACAGTCTCCCGTTTTGGGTAATCCTGTGTACTCAGCAATGGCTGTTTCGTCGATGATAATATCCTCCTTTCCAACTTTAGCAGTCCTTCCATCATAGGAAAGAGCAAAAGATTTGGCCACCTGTTGGTGAAATCTTGTTAATTTCTCACCGTATGCAAAAACTCCAGTCTGTCTGAAAAATTCTGCCACCTCTGAATGGGCTTCTAAATACCAAACACCATCCACCTCAGATCTCAAGGCTGGCCCTGCTTTCGACATGGGTCGATGCCGACTGTGCCTGAAATTATGGTAAACTAGACGTTTGGGGAGACAATGACTCTGGGAACTAGGAACACAACAAAAATATTGTATGAAAAATCAGTGGAACAGAGTAACATAACATTAGGATTATTGAGTTCAGAAATTGACCCAGTTTCGGGCGACAATTCGACTGAGAATATGCCAAAACTTTAGATTTTCGGTGGCAAATTCATTTTTTGAAATTGATAGAAGATAGTTTCTGAGCTTACCTGATAATCAGACTGGCTGACTTGACTTGAGAACGCTCGCTTGGATTTTGATGGCACCTTGACGATCACCGTAGGAAACAGGATGAATATCTCTGAGAATACAATTGACTGATGAAATCATGAACTTCACGGTCGTCTCAGCAATTTTTGGGATTCATAATGACTCATCGAGGATTTCTGAAGGAGTAATGAGATCATGATGGCTTGAGTACTCGCGACTGAAATGGAGGGAGGTTCCGTGAAATCACACATACAAATCCCCGTCATGTTTTGGATTTTGAAATGATCAATGTGATTGAAAGGACACAGGAGCTTCGAATTTTTTTGGATAGACACCACGAACATGCATACCTTCCATCATGGCGAGCTTTTCGGCGGTTATGTTTAATCATTGCGCCAACACGACAGGTGGCTCGTGCGAAAGCACACGCTTTCTATTTTAACCGTTAAAAAACTTTCGGTGGATAATCGCCTTCTTGCCTTGACCTTTTAACTACCGTGAGCGAAGGTTTTTGCTGGTTAATGAGCACATTTGAGGCTCGCCTAAACCATCGAAACCTGAGATTCTGACTTTTTCTTGACCAAACCAAATCCAAAGTTTCTTTTGAGCTTATTTTCAAAATACAGACTCTCTAACCTACTTACAAAAATTTAGAAATAAAATTTTGATCACAACCTATCACCTCAAAAAGCAAAAATCCACCAATTTATTTGAGGAGATAACAGATACCTTAGATCACACCATTGTCCATACAGTTGAGGACCTAGTAGATTTCGCCTTAACAGAAATCAACCAGCCTCTCATTTTTATTCCTAAAACCCCTCTTTTCACCCCTCCATCAAGTACACACTCTAATTTTGAAATTTTTGAATCTGAAGAAGAAAATTCCAACTCGGAGGACTGAGATAATGGGCCAGATGATATGGAAAACAACAATGAAGAAATCCCAAAAGGTAATGATCAACCTGCAAATAACCAGCCATGGCTAGCTAGGGATGCCTTGGCCATACCAAGATAGTTACACCATTTTCCTAGGCACCTAGAGAAACTTCTCCCAAAATATGATCCTGAAACCTTTGGGTCGCCCGAAGATCACATCACAAAATTCATGTAATACCCCTAGGCCAAACCCAATTGTAAATGTAAATACAAATGTACGTAAGTTGGTGAGCTATTTGACATCATTTTTGTATGCACCTTCCATGGTATAGTGTGTGCATTTACTGTGCAATAAAATGATGAAGTGTGCACATTCCAGGATACCGTGTGCAACAACTTAAGTGCGCGTGATTTTGAGGCCAGGGAGCCTTTATGTATATGATCTGTTTTATAGGCTAGTGAGCTAGTTATTATAAGCTAGGATGCTTATTTTTTTGAATTAGGCCAAAGAGCCTAGATGTTAAAGGCCAATGCGCCTATTTTTGTATATGTCTCATCATTAATATAAAATACATCATTGCGTGCAAATTGACCACGATAAACAAGTATGGGGGAATAAAATCCACTAGTTAGGGGAGGGGGGGGATAAAAGTTAAGGAAAATGGGCTAAGCTAGGGAGCTTAAGCCAAAAAGGAATATTATATTAATATTTCTTAAATCAAAAAGTATGGATAATTGTTTTATCCTAAGTTCTAAGGTTGGGGACAAGTGGGCCAAAGTAGCTCCCAACATGACAAGTGTCAAGTTGGGAACATGCATACATATTGTTTGGGATTAGTTCATTTTTCCATTCCTTCCATCATTCAGTCATCTAGTCAATCATCCATCATCATTCACACACTCATTGAGCTATCCTCTGTACCTTCATGTCACTGTACCTAACCCTATATATGTATCCCTACATGTAGGTGTACCTGGTTAACTTGGGAGTTGGACTGAAGAAGTGGGTTGTCAAGCCCATGGGATATTGAAGAGGCGAGTTGTCAGGCGCATGAGCAATTTCTCTCTGGGTGAGAGAATTGTAGGGAATTGATTTCCTGAAGGTGTTAAACTACAACTACATGGCACTTAGACTTCATGTCTGGCCTATTTATGAAGCTCGGAAAGGAAGTGGGGTAGCCGAAGGACTGTTGAGAAGAGAAGGGGCACACTTCCTGGGGTGGGACAAGCATGTGGGGAATGAGGAACTGTAGGTTGTTAGTTTGAGTTGGCACATGTGACTAAGTCTTTCATGTTGTCTTTGATCCATTAGCTTGATTAGGAATCCCTTTACCCAGGTGGAGTTTAGTTCCAGGTTGGGGGTGACCCACTACTGAGAGTGATGAGCAGTGTGGTCTAAGGCTGGGAGGTTCGTGGAAGGTCTGCACGTAGTTGGTGATATTCTTACCAAGATAAGTGTCAATTGTGTGATTAATTTACATGTTGCATTATTATTTACGTGTTTATTTTTATGGGTTTATCCTATGTGTGGTTATAATTGTCTTTATATTTATGGTTATTTCCTGTATATGCTGCATGTATACATTTATGGTTATTTCAATATGAATCTGTGTATTTACGAAATGTCTTTGTCTGTTTACGTTTTATATATAAATTTACGCAAGAGTTTTGTGTGTATATATTTTAATTGCATGTAGTTCGAAAAATTTATGTGGCATAGCTCAGTTGGATGTTGGGTATGTTACAGTATGTTGAGCAGAGAATAAAAGTGTTTTCTAGAGTAGCATGGCCCGACATGGGTGGCCGAGGATGTTTTAATATGGTATCAGAGATTCATTTTTCAACACTGAGCCTAGATGGGTTGAACAAGTTGATTTGAAGCGAAATTTCACAAAGGATGGATTTCGAAGTGGCCAAATTTCAAGTTACAGAGCATCCATGGTAAAAATTAGAAGCAATGGCACGGAATTGGGAAAAATCCGCAATTTTTGTTGTTAAATTCATGGGAAAATTGAGAAATTTGGCCAAGTGGTGAGATATTTTTGATTTGATATCTGTTATAGCAAAGTCAGACCTGGAATTGGTCGAATTTGAAGTTACAGTAAAGCCATGACAGATGGAGCGAGATTAGTGGTTAAAATTCTCAATTCGTAAATTGAGTTTGGGAGAAATTTGTTCCAGAAATGTCAATCCATAGCGTTTTGTTTTTGCATAGGTTGAATTGGTGTTATCGGGGTGAAATTGAACAAATTTCATAGTTGCAGAATGCTTATGGTAAAAATTGGGCACTGCGTGGACAAATATTGGTGTGCTGGTGTGCATGATAAAGTTTGATGTCGTGTGGAAAAATGTTGGTGTGTGGGTGCGCACGCAAAATTTTGGTACCGAGCAAAAAATATTGGTGTGTGGGTGCACTCGCTAAAATTTGGCGTCGAGCGGAAAAATGTTGGCGTGCGGGTGTGCGCGCTAAAATTTGGCACCGCACCGAAAAATGTTGGTGTGCAGGTGTGCGCGCTAAATTTAGCATTGCGTGGTGTGAAACACATAATATGGTGCATGCAATGTGCACACACATAATAATGGCATGGGTGGCGTGCGTAGTATTTGCAGAGCACAGAGGAGTTTGGTTGGTGCACGCACAATGTGGGTATATGTTGTCACACAACAATTTAGTTTATGGTGCACGCATAGTATTGGTGCACGATGGGGGTGTACTAAACTTTGGCATGGTGCAGTGCGTAGAGAGAAATGCACGCAAAATATCAACACCTGATACAAAAACTGTGCGCAACAGGTAATTGTGCAAGAACCAAAATTTTGTGTGGTGGATATTGGCATGCGACACAAAAGTAGTGTGTGCCAGGTATTGGCACGATAGAGAAGTGATACACAGTGGTTATAAGTGTGCAAAGCACGATTTACCTTGTTGTGTTGCTACACATGCTAAATATGGGTGTACATATTGAAATTTGTGCGCGTGAAGTCATTTGGAGGGTGAACAACAACAGAAAACCAACGGTTTTCTGCGACATTTTATATTGTTTGAGCATCATCTTTTTTGCAGCTACTCAAAAACCACGAAAAAAGAGTGTACAATTGTACACTTTGTATCTAAAACTCAAATGAAAGAGCTCGGAGATATCTTTCTAATGGTGTAAACCGTTCATTAAATGGATCTTTTATGAGAAAGTTACAGCACAAACAACGGAGGATAAATTTTAAGACCCATCTAACTTCAAAGAGCCATAACTTTTTTCTCTGAAATCAGATTGAGGTGCAGAAGTAGTCAATGGAAAGATATTGAACCATAGAAGACATTCCCGAAGCTGAATTAAATTTTTGGGCAAGTTAAAAATGTTTAATATGGAAAAGAAGGTACATGTAGCATTCCGAACAAAAAACACGAATTGGCCTAGAACTTCAACATGCTGTAACTAACGGCCTAGGATGCAAAAAGAGGTGAAAATTGGAAAAAGTGTCCAAAATATGTATATGAGGAAACCCAATTGAGATCCTATGAAAATTACAACGGAGTAGGTGCAAAAATTCATATTTACATCACAGAGTTGCGCCAAGTTGAAGAATGAACAGAAAAATTAATGGGCAATTTTCAAATAACCATAATGTTTTGCTCAAGACTCAGAATTGAGCATGGAAATAGGCGTTGGAAAGGTATCTGACAGTAGAATATAATTATTCACCCGGAAAATTGATCTGGGCATTCAATATTTTAGGAAATCAGAAGAAATAATTATGATATATTATTGAACCAAAATGGTTCATGTTTTTCATGAAATTGTTGAGTCAGTTAACCTGACAAAGTTTTGTTGGATGCACATTTTGCAAATTTAACAACAAATAAGATCATATCAGGATCAACACAGAGTCTAGAGGATGGAATATGCACAGGGGACTTACATCCAGGAATATCAAATCAATGGGATGGATGTCCATTTGGGCATTGATGGAACAAACTCCAATGGACATGGAGAAGGAAGGGATGAAAACATGAATATGGTAGAGACCATTAAAAATTTGTAGAAGGATGTCCAAATCCATAAATATGATAATGAAAGTCTTATGAGATACAAGGAGAAACAGGAGGACTTCAACATGAAGTTAATGCAAAGCTTGATCAGAATAGAAAAGAAATTGGATAAGGAGAGTGGATCAATCAAATAAGGAAGTCACAGGTCTCTTGATGATAAAAGAAGAACCAGAAGTGTTAGAAAACATCACCATCACTCCCCAAGGCATTCCAATAAGAGAGAACACATCAACTCAAGTCCATCCCCTGTCAGGAAGCATAAAAGATCTGGGGTGGAAGAGCTACAAGGAGAAATGAACAAAATCAAACCTCCTACATTTGATGGTGGGCATAAGAAGGATGAATATGCAGAGACATGGTTGTTGGGCATGAGAAATTATTTTCAATTGCATAATTACTCTTCTCATGCAAAAGGTATAATTTCCATATATCAACTCAAGGGAAAGGAATCCATTTGGTGAGATCATCTTATGCAGGTGCAACACATTAAAGAGAAAAGTGTTACTTGGAGGGAATTCAAGAAGTATTTTGGGAAGAAATACTTGACTAAGAGATACTATGACAAGAAAATGAAATAGTTCTTTGAACTCAAGCTTGGGAGTATGACCATAGATGAATATGAGAGAAGGTGTTTAGAATTGCTGAAGTATGTGTTATCATTGAAATGTCATCCACAACATTGCATGCAAATGGTTACAGAAATACAACATCTCCAAACACTTATTAGTTCACCTATAGAACCAAGAAAGAATTTCCAAGAGGAAAAAACTATACAACTGGTCAAAAAATTGACATGCGCTAAAACACTGAAGGAAGCGTACGCACAGTGCATGGGCCAAAGAAGCCCATAGAGAGCACAATGCATCATATGCGTGACTGTGTACGAGAAAAGCCACACACACCTGTGAATGATGCATTTGTGGTTCTTATCGCCCCCCCACCCACTTCTGGACCAACTCCCAACTTGATTTGACCCTCAAATCCGAGATGAATCTGAGTGGGGGGCTGGACAAAGACCTGAGGGTGCCCTAAAGGGCCCTTTGTTCACATTAAAGACCAGTTGGATATTACCTCAAAGGTAATCTATAAAAGGATTCCATGGGTGCACTAAGAATTTAAGAATCTCATTGTATTGTTATATTGCCTCTATTCTCCTACAAGAAACCTCTTTTCTTATTGGAGCATACTAGCATCATCTCAATAAGCTATTCACCTCACCTCTTGAGGGAATAAGCTTGTATTTCTTCACCATTTTGTTTCTAGTTTACCATTTGTAAGAGGAGCTCTCACATAAGGGACTCAAGAGCCCTCCCAAGAAGGAAGAGGGGATCCATAAGTCCCCCTTTCTCTAAGGTGTTTTCTCACTAATATACTTCTCCATTGGTGGCATGATTATTGCTCATTTGCTTGATTAGTTTTGGTTCTAATTCCCTCATGCATTTTAGTTTTATTTCTTTAGTAATTTCTTTAGTTGGTGTTAGCTTAGTTTTTTTTTTATTTCATGTGATTGAATTGTTTGATTCATACACTAACCCCTGTCCTATCTAACAGACCCAAATAGACTTGCAAGTGTCCCTCTTTTTCTCATTCAAGTGACGAAAAGGAAACTATAGATTGGCGACCATACTGGGGATAATGTATCAATTTCCTCCCTATTTGGGTTGTTTGAGCACTTATTTTTGACCCATTTTCCTTGCAGGGATCATAACCGGCCTAGCCTTACCTGAAAAGAGCTAATTTTGGAGCTGGAAGAGGATAATTCCACTTAAAATCCCCCCCCCCGACGCATATCAGAACGTGCACGGGTATTTCAGCCCACAGGCGCGCATTCAGAGCATTGTGCGCCCACAACACTTATATTCTCTACACACAGTGCGCCCAAAATTTCTCGATTCTTTGCTCATTATGCACTCACTAAGCCTCTGTCTTAACTGTAACCCACACACTGTCCAGAATATCAACATTGTAAGATTTTTTTGTGATATGTTAAAGGCCACTAGCCTTCAAAATCAAGGATGAGACAGTAAAGATTCATAGGTATTTGAGTGGATTGCCATCATTTATCAGTGACAAAATACAGTATGATGATCCCAAGACATTGGAGGAGACCATAAGGTGAGATAAATTCCTATATGATTAGCAAAAAACAAGGCCAACTTTCCAAAAAGCTTGGGAAGACAAAAAGAAATTCAATATGGATCAGAGGAAGAAGGGAACTAAGCCACCATTCTTCATAAATAATCATCAGGGAAAACCAAATTCTAGAGAACCCAGAATGATTGAGACAGGGGGTCAAAGTCTAAGGAAACCACCTATTCAATGTTGGGGTTGTAAAGGAGATCATGTGTTCAGATATTGTCCTCACAGAGGTGAAAAAGTGAGGAGTGTTCACAATGTACAACAAGTTGAAAAGGTGGAGGACATGGGAAGAAATGTACCAAGGATCTATGCATCCCTGGACAACAAGCAAGCAGAGTGTCAATCACATATGATTGAAGTGGAAGGTATGATCAACAACCAAACCATTTCTATTTTAATTTCTTAAGGAGCTAGTCATAGTTATATAGATCTTAAGATGGTGGAAAGTTTGCATTTGCCAAGAATCAAGCATGGAAAATCTTGGTTGATACAAATAGATACCGGAGCCAAAAGAAAAGTTAATGAGATGGTTAAGTCATGTCTTATGGACACGAATGGACTGAACACTAGGTCATATTTGAACATGTTGCCTTTTAGGTTCCTATGACTATCTAATTGGGATGGATTGGCTGGACCAACATCATGCTATACTAGACTGTCATAAAAATCCATTTACTTGCTTGGATGAGGAAGGGAGCCTAAGAAAAGTGCAGTGAATTCCCAAGGCAGTAACCATCAGAGAAATTTCAGCATTGGAGCTGAAGAAATGTTACAGAAAAGAGTGTCAAATATTTGCAGCTCATATGGAAGAGACACTTGAAGATAAGGTGCCAAATTTGGAAGATCATGCAATCTTGGAAGATTTTGAAGATGTGTTCAAGGAGGTACCAGGAGTACCCCCAAAGAGAGACATTGATTTCTCTATAAATTTAATGCCTAGAGAAGCTCTGGTGTCAAAGACTCCTTACAGAATGAGTACACCAGAATTGAAGGAGTTGCAAATACAGCTTGAAGAACTTCTGAAGAAGGGGTATATACACCCAAGTGTGTCACCTTGGGGTGCTCTAGTGTTGTTCATGAAGAATACATATGGGACATTAATATTGTGCATTGATTTCAGACAGTTGAATAAAGTGGCTGTAAAGAACAAGTATCCTCTGCCAAGGATTGATGATCTCTTTGATCAATTGAAGGATGGAAAGATATTTTCAAAGATAGATCTCAGGTCAAGATACCATCAAGTAAGGATTAAGGAGGAAGATATCAGGAAGACTTCCTTTAGGACAAGGTATAGTCATTATGATTTCACAGTGGTGCCTTTTGGGTTGTCAAATGCACCAATTGTTTTCTTGTGCTTAATGAATGGTGTTTTCTGAGAATATTTAGACAAATTTTTCATTGTCTTTTTGGATGACATCCTTTTATATTCCAATTCAAAAGAAGATCACGAGCATCATTTGAGGATGGTGTTGCAAGTATTAAGGGAGCATCAAGTGTATGCCAAATTGAGCAAGTGCTCATTTTATCAGAAGCAAATTCATTATTTGGGACATACCATTTCAGAGGATGGGATAGCTGTGGATCCTGAGAATATAGAATCCATTAGAGAATGATCAATGCCAAATAATGTGACAGAGGTCATATCATTCATGGGCCTTGAAGGATACTATAGGAGATTTATTGAAGGATTCTCAAAGATTGCATACCCAATCACTTCCTTACAAAAGAAGGGTGTGAAGTTTCAGTGGATATTGGATTGTGAAAAGATTTTCCAACACTTGAAGCAATTATTAAAAAGTTCTCCAATACTAAGGATTGCAGACCCAAATGAATAATTCATTGTATGCATAGATGCATGTAAATAAGGACTTGGTGGAGTCCTCAGTCAAAAAGGATATGTTGTATGTTATGAATCAAGGAATTTGAAGGAGCATGAAAGACACTATGCCACTCATGATTTGGAGTTGGTAGCTAGTGCATTCCTTGAGGAAATCGAGACACTACCTCATGGGGAAAAGGTTTGAGCTGAGGACATACCATAATGGTCTGAAATATTTATTTGATCAGCCAACTCTAAATTCTAGGAAAAGCATATGGTTAGAATTTCTAAGTGAATGTGACTTTGACATAAAACATATCAAGGGGAAAGAGAACAAAGTGGTTGATTCACTTAGCATAAGAGTGCATGAATTGCATGCTACAACCATTAGAATGTACCAATCATATTTGAAAGACAAAATTTTAGAGGCTGCAAAATTAGATTTGCAATATAGAGAATTAGTGGAAAAATCACAAGAAGGTAATTTGCAGCAGAAAATTGAAGAATACAAGCTAGATAGTGATGAAATTCTCATGTACAGGGGCAAAATTTATGTACCGAATTCCCAAGAATTGAAAAATATGATACTGAGAGAAATGCATAATGTACCTTATGTTGGGCACCCAGGTTATCAGAAAACTATTGCAGCTATCAAGAGCCAATATTATTGGCCGGGAATGAAGAAATAAGTTGTTGTTTTATTGCCAAATATTTGGAATGTCAAAAGGTAAAGGTTGAGCATACACACCCAACTAGTTTGCTACAGCCATTACCCATTCCTGAGTGGAAATGGGAAGTTGTAACAATGGATTTTATCACCAAACTTCCCAGAACAAACAAACAACATGATTATACCATGGTAGTGGTGGATAAGCTTACTAAAGCTGCCCATTTTATTCTAGTTAAGCTCACTCACAAGGAATCCAACATTGTTGATATTTATATGAGAGAAATTACCCGATTAAATGGCATACCCAAGAAAATTGTGTTTGACAGAGATCCAAAATTTACCTCAAAATTTTGGAAGGGATTATTTAATGGATTTGGAACAAATTTGAATTTGAATACAACTTATCATCCATAATCAGATGGACAGACAAAGAGGGTGAATCAAGTGATTAAGGATATGTTGAGGATGTATGTGATGGATAAACCATTAAAATGGGAGGACTACCTACACTTAGTAGAGTTTTCTTATAACAATGGGTACCAAACATCTCTAAAGATGAACCCATTTGAGTCACTTTATGGCAGAAAGTGCAACACACCGGTAAGTTGGGATAACCTAGCAGATAGAGAAATGATTGGGCCATATTTACTCAGGGAAATGGAGGAGCAAATGTTGAAAAGAAAATAAAAATTAAAGGTTTCCCAAGACAGGCAGAAAATCTATGCTGATAAGGGAATAATTCACAGGGAATTTAAAGTTGGGGACCATGTATTCTTGAAAGTGAAATCCAACAAAAGTTCCCTGAAGTTGGGAAATTGTTCAAAGTTGGCAGCTCGTTATTGTGGGCCATTTCAAATCCTAGAGAGGATTGGTCTAGTGGCTTATATGATTGCATTGCCTACATCTATGTCTGTTCATAATGTATTCCATGTATCATTTCTCAAGAAATATATACCTGATGCTAATCATGTTATTGATTAGAATGTGATTCAGGTGGAGCAAGAAGGCGCTTTCCAAGTGCATCTAGTACGCATTATGGACCGAAAAATCAAACAGCTTCGGAATCAATCCATATGGATTTTAAAGGTCCAATGGACCTAGTATGGTCCTCAGGATGCTACTTGGGAGCATGAGGATGCAATGCGGGTAGAATACCTGCATCCTTTTGAGGATTTTTGAAAATTTTGTTGTATATATGTACATAATGCACTGAGGATAGTGCATAAATAAGGGGAGGGGATTGTAATACCCATAGGCCGAACCCAATTGTAAATGTAAATACAAATGTATGTAAGCTGGTGAGATATTTGACATCATTTTTGTATGCACCTTCCATGGTATAGTGTGTGCATTTATTGTGCAGTAAAATGATGAAGTGTGCACATTCCAGGATACCATGCGCAACACCTTAAGTGCACGTGCTTTTGAGGCTAGGGAGCCTTTGTGTATATTATGTGTTTTATAGGCTGGTGAGCCAGTTATTATAAGCTAGGATGCTTATTTTTTTGAATTAGGCTAGAGAGCCTAGATGTTAAAGCCCAGTGCGTGTATTTTTGTATATGTCTCATCATTAATATAAAATACATCGTTGAGCGTAGACCAACCACAATAAATGAGTATGGGGGACTAAACTCCACTAGTTAGGGAAGCCGGGGGGATAAAAGTTAAGGGAAAGGGGCTAAGCTAGGGAGCTTAAGCCAAAAAGGAATATTATATTAATTTTTCTTAAATAAAAAAGTATGGATAATTATTTTATCCTTAGTTCTAAGGTTGGGGACAAGTGGGCCAAAGTAGCTCCCAACATGACAAGTGTCAAGTTGGGAACATGCATACATATTGTTTGGGCTTAGTTCATTTTTTCATTCCTTCCATCATTCAATCATCCAGTCAATCATCCATCATCATTCACACACTCATTAAGCTATCCTCTGTACTTTCATCTCACTGTACCTGAGCCTGTATCCGTATCCATACCTATAGGTGTACCTGATTAGCTTGGGAGCTGGACTAAAGAAGCAGGTTGTCAGGCCCGTGGGATATTGAAGAGTCGGGTTGTCAGGCCCATGAGAAATTTCTCTCTGGTTGAGAGAATTGTTGGTAATTGACTTCCCGAAGGTGATAAACTACAACTACATGCCTCTGAGACTTCCTGTTTGGACTGTTGTTGAAGCTCGGAAAGGAAGTGGGGAAGCCGAAGGAATGTTGAGCAGAGAAGGGGCACACTTCCTGGGGTGGGACAGGCATGTGGGGAATGAGGGACTGTAGGCTGTTAGCTTGATTTGGAACCTATGATGGAGTCTTTCTTGTTGTCTATGATCCATTAGCCTGGTTAGGAATCCCTTTACTCGGGTGGAGTTTAGTACCAGCTCCAGGGTGACCCACTGCTGAGAGTGATGAGCAGTGTAGTCTAAGGCTAGGAGGTTCGTGGAAGGTCTGCACACAATTGGTGATATTCTTACCAAGATAAGTTTCAATTGTGTGATAAATTTGCATGATGCATTATTGTTTACATGTTTATTTTTATGGGTTTATCCTATGTGTGGTTATAACTGTCTTTATATTTATGGGTATTTCTTGTATATGCTGCATGTATACGTTTATTTTTATTTCAGTATGAATCTGTGTATTTATGAAATGTGTTTGTGTTTTTATGTTTTATATATAAAGTTCCACAAGAGTTATGTGTGTGTATATTTTAATTGCATGTAGTTCAAAAAATTTATGTGGCATAGCTCAATTGGATGTCGGGTATGTTATAGTATGTTGAGCAGAGAATAAAAGCATTTTCTAGAGTATCATGGATCGACATGGGTGGTCGAGGATGTTTCAATTCATATTGTCAATAATATTGATGAATTTCCATCATGAATATGTAGCGTGCATATTTTTCCCTCACACTTTCAAGAACTCAGCTTCGACATGGTATTTCAATCTCCCGGTCAGATCCATTAATAGTTGGAAAAAATTTCAGAAAGACCTTCTGGATAAGTTTAAGAGACAACTACCAGGGCCTTGATGGATCAAATTTTTTCACCACCATGGGTCTCAAAGTGAATTTCAAATATTTCAATCAGAGATTCACAATCATCCTTAAAAAATTTCAACCTGACATTAAACCTTCCCAAGAACTACAAATTGAGGTATATTCTAATGCATTACTATCCTCCATCTCTATGTTCGTTAAGAGGGATGATAAACTCACTCTGAATGAGAATTTAGAGGAAGCCAAAATTATATTATTTCAAATGAAAGGATGCAAGGATAGTTAGATCTCCTTGTCAAAGAAGGAAACATAGAAACCACCTAGAAGGGGAATCTTACTAACACGACCTCTAGGTAAACCAACAGAATAAAGGATCGAAAAGGATAACACTGACTTGGAAAATATACAAAGGATGGTGAAGAAACTATCTAACGAAATTGTAGACATGAAAAGGAATGCAGGGGAAGGCACATCAAATCTTAGACCCTACAAACCATATTTTAGAAGATCTCCATCATTTATGGTCATAGAACCCCCACCTTCTAACTTGAACATCGATTTAGGGTAAGTGGCCTCTGATTCCTATTGTAATTACCATCAAGAACATCATTCATAAAAGGAATTCCCTCAATGAGTTAATTCCATGAACTTATTGGCCAATTGTTTCCTGGATGGTTGTGCTCTAACTGAACATCCCAATGAAAAAACATCAAATATTGCAGAATATGAGGTTACTGAGACACTCAAACAAATAATTATGGTTTTGTGAGATATCATCCATACACATCATCTTATGATATCCCTCTAGAATAAGAGGAATTATCAAAAGCTTTGGTAGTCCAAACTAGGAGAAAGGGACCCATCATGCAAAATCAACCTATCATAGCACAAGCTCCTAAGAGGTCCGAGAAAAAATCCTCCTTGACTCAACCAAATCAACCACTTAATTCTTCCCCAAAATTCTAGGTTTGTGAAACAACAAACTAAAATATAATGTGGTACAATTATTGAAGAAGTTGAAATCCAACATTTATGTAATGTAATTATGAATAATTCCTCAGCAGAAGGATCTACTACTACAAGCCTTGGAAGAGGATGAAAATATCATGTTAAATCCTAACCCAAATCCAAGCTCAGGGAAAGGAAACTATGGGGAAGCTAGGAGGCTTAATGTGAATATGGTGTCTTCCAATAAGAAACTTCGGTCATTTGTCCCACCATTTTTGTTAACCTTCAAAATATACAAAAACAAATATGCACAACTGTTTAGTTGACTCTGGCACTTCTTCGAACGTCATTCCTCTGTCAATATGAAAGAAGTTGAATTCTACCCCTACCAAAAGTGAGATGCATATTATTCAACTAGATAGAACCTAGTAGCACTATGATTTGTATAGCTAGAGTTAGAGTTTTTTCCAAAAAATTTCGAAGTCATGCCATGATCTTGGGAAAATCAAGACATTCCTAGATGAGTCATAGTTAGTGTGTTAAGGTTTATGAGGTCAGTGATCAAATAAAGAATGGCTTGAAATGTCAGTAAGGAGTTTAGCCATAAGTTGGCAAGAATTTCAAGAGTGTAATGTTCGGCATGTTCAAGTTGTAAAGGTATACTTTCCTAAGTCTCAAGTCATGTTGAAAAGTGGGAAATTATGTACCAAGGTCGAATCAAGTGGTTAGGATGAATTTCATGTCAAAATATATTATGGTTCATCATTACCTAATCATGAGGTTATAAAATGGAACAATCATGGCACTCCATATCATTTGTACCATTGAAAACTTCAAAGGTGTACCCACTGCGCAAGTTCTCCACACAACTATTTAACTTTATTTAAAACATCTTGTTGCTATGGATATTCTATCCCTTTTCATAATTTTGTTCATTATCCGTTCAAGCATAAATATTCACCACCTTTCATTTTTCTCCATCACCTTCAAGCCTTGTGTGTTGTCCATAGCCTTTCCAATATTGTTTCCAGTCGCTACGTAAATATGCCACTCTGTTTTTGCTGTGTATCCTCCATTTCTTTCAACCATTGTTTAAGAGCCTTTCTTGGAGCCCATTGCAAATTAGCTTCTGGAATGAGTTTGTTTTTCACACAATAAACTTTCGTTCTTTTGAGATAAACTCTTGCTACCTATTCCTACACCGAGCTTTCCGTTGTCATTTGTTGTTGCACCAAGTTTTCTACTATTGTTTATTGTTGTGCCGATTTTTCCATTGTTCCGAGTTTTCCGCTACACCGAGTTTTCTGTTGTTGTTTATTGATGCACCGATTTTTCCGCTGCGCCAAGTTTCGTGCCACTGATTTGTTTGTTGTGATGAGTTTCCTATTGCTACCTTTTCTTGTGCACCATGCAAAAGTTACTATTCTCATTCATTGAGTAGAGGTTATTTCTCTCGTTTGTTGTCAGAGGTTACTATCCCCTTTTTCGTTGCTTAGAGGTTATTACAATCAATTGTTTCACACCTACATTTGACATACATCAGCATCATGAAAACTCAATGAAAAAGAAATAATGAAAGAAGCGGTAAATTCATGAGGTTTGAGCCATATAATTTAAAGTTAGTAAACGCAGACCTGGTGATTAGAGTGTCCTTTGAGCAAGACAGATCCATAAGATTCTGTGAAAAGGTTGAAGGGTATAATTCACAGCTAACCAAGCAATTTTCTCTTAACTTTAATGGTGTCAGTGAAACTATTGTAGGGATCACTTTCCAAGTGTCAGAGGAAACCATATCAGTTGCGACAGAGATTCCTATGCATGGAGAAAAATGGTTTAAAGGTATGCCATTATATACTTCATGTTATATTGATTTTCTCAAACTTGAATACATAAATCAAAATATTGGAGCCAACATTCCCAGTGAATATCTTTTGGAATCTTTTGAGAAGATTCTGAGGATAATCCAGAAGTACTTTACTTGTGAGGGTAGATTTGACAAGGTACATCAATACCACATTGGGATCCTAATGCATTTCACATGGATAAGTCCTTTAAACTTACCTTTCTTCCTATGTAGAAGCTTGGGAAAAATGGCAGACAGTGTCCAAGACTAATTTGACCAGTTAGAGAGTAGTCTATTCCATTTTTCCTTGATAAAGATGTTGGTGGTTGAGGAGCTTGGAAATTTAAACAAGGACTGGCGTTCCTTCTTGATTTCAGCAAACATTTCCCTGGATCCTAAGTGATATAATCCCTTATCTACTGATAAATAAATATTTGATAGTTCAGGGGTAAAAGGAGCAGGTGTTGTCGAAAGGGGAAAAGGAAAAGAAATTGAGAATTCATCACTCAGTCATCTAGCCTTGAAGAAAAGAATCAAACTAAGATTCATTGATGAAACTGATGAGAAACAAGATCCCAATAAACTGCTCACTAGTTCCTCTGTGAGGAGGTTTCCCATACCCACAATTCATATAGAGTTTGTTAAATGTGCAGCCCAGGATATTGATGAGAAGCAAGTGGAATGAGGTCAGAAATATGCAGATATCAAGGAGGTGAAACAACAACTCAAGAAATATCAACATGTTATATCCCAACTCTATCAGGAGAATAGATAATTTAAGAGGAATCTAACATAAAGAACTCCTAAATCACAAGCACCACAAAGTAAAGTAGGTCAAAGATCTCCTACCTCACCAATAGGAGGAGAAAAGAATATAAAATGGCTGAAAAAACAACTAAGAGAAGATCAATATGAGATTATTAATCCTGGGGAGGAAAAAATAATATCATAGGAAGGGATCATGAAACATTACAAGAAATCCAGACCATCTATAGACGATGCATGTGCAACCATCTCTAATGCTCAATCAAAATTGAAGAGGAATGCATCTTTGTTGAGACAGGTGAGAAGTTTAAAGAGACAAAACTTGTCATTGAGAAAGGAAAACAAGACCTTACGATTACAATTGAAATTGGATAAAGAAGATAAGGAGAAACTGAATAATCCAAACTTTTACCTTCAACTGGATTCACGGGAGAAACCTCATCATGAAGATCCACTGTGAGAAATTGTTGTGCAAATACTGCAGCCAACTCTTGTGCAGAAGAAACCAGGATTTACTGTGCAAAGGTGATAGTGTTGTACATCAGTACACATGATGACTCATCACAACCATATGGTTGAAATTTTATCAAGAATTTATGATTGTAAATGACATTTCGGTTAGGTTATGATTGGAAAATCGGTTTTCCTATTTTTGATAAATTTTATAGAGGTTGTTGTTCTCTTTGAAAAGAACTAGATCCATAATTCTAGGAGATAGTAGTTCGACTCCTAGAAACTAAGTGTAGCTTTAGTTTTCTATATATATGGACTATTTTTATGTAAAAAGGGTATGCATAAGTATAGGCATTTTGATCCTCAATGTAATTTTTTGAATCTAAAAGAAATACAGATGCAAAAGTCCTGAATTTCTTATGAAAAAGATTCTAATGGTGGTGATCTAAAGATTGTACTCTTGTTTGTATGTATTCCTTGTGTAATTATTTTCATCTGCACTTTCCTTCTCTTTAAATTGGTAAATTAAAAGTCCATAATTCATCTAATGGTGCTCTAGACTTAACTGATTAAATTATGTCTATCTTCTTAACTAAGGTCAGAATTCATCCTTTGTGATGCTTTGATTATGTTACGTGTTTCTTTTCTTCTTTTAGCCTACATGATCAAACTCAACACTAAAGTTCATCACCTTATTTAGCCTTTGTTCCTCTGAGGAGTTCTATCTACCAAGCATTGTTTTCTTTTGTTTTCATGGGTTGACTCCATAGCCCTAGAAATACTATACCTTTTTTTCCAACAAACCTTGAAAAACTATCTCTAAATTCTAAATCTAGCCATCAATTTAAAGCAACATGTCTATCAGAGATCAAGTGTCAGAGAAATCCCTCTCTATATTGGAAAGGCTAGTTTCCAGTCTTAAAGTTGGTTTGTAGGTTACCTTTGTATATTATTTCTTCAGCCCAACAATTTACTCAGCGCTAATAGAACCAAAGTTAAGGTAATTGGTGAACTAAAGGATGTCATGATCTGGATCGCCTCTAACCCAAAATTCCACCAGGTCATAGACATCATAATTGTAGATATTTTAGAATCCTATGGGATGTTGTTAAGTAGGGATTGTTCTAAAAAATTACATGTATATTTCAGTACGAATTGGTCCCACTTGTGGTTACCTTTGAAGGGAAATCTGAACATGATCATGATTAATCGAGAATTTTTTTTTGAAGCACACCATCACTGACATGGAAGCTCCCAAAAAACCTTATTCTACTGAATTCCTTGTCCTAGGAAATTATTCTTGCGACTCTGACTTTGGTAATTTATCACCATGCTTAACTGAAGTATTATTTTCACAAAGGTCAGTGATTCCATTGCAGGAAAATCCTGAAATAGTTGAGAAATGTAATGAACATAAACATATTCTTCACGCTTAGATCATAAAACATGAAAAGAAAATTCCAAAAGTAGACTTACACAATCGAGTGACCAACTTCAGTTTTGAGATCTGGAATTTATTCTTTGACAGATCAAAATCCTAAGAAGGGGCCAGTGTGGGATACATTTTCATTGATCCAATAGGAAAGTGTAGTTTTTTTTTCATTTACATTGGAGTTCGAATGCACAAACAAGACTATCGAATACAAGGCACTAGTTCAAGGACTTAAGAAATCCATTGACCTAAATATCAAGGAAATAGTCTCCCTCGGTGATTAAAAAATAATCATGAGACAGGTAAAGAACATTATTCATTACAATTTCCCTCATTTAAGGAATTATCAGCAGGATGTTCACAAATTTATACAAAATTTCCAGGCATTTAACATCATATCCATTCCTTGATCTAAAAATATATTGGTTGATTCCATAGCCACACCAGCCTCGAGATTATCTCCCTTGGAAGACTATGAATCCTCTAGGTTCAATATATAATTTTTATAAAAACCTTTTGTCCCGAAACATCACTAACTGAAGGGTATTTGAGGGGGACGAACAAACAATACCCTTTTTTACTAATGAAGAAAACTTTAAGTATTTGGCCATTGATGATGAGGCTTTCCAAGAGATACTCACTAAGCATGAAGATGGGGAGAATAATGAAGTAAGGGGAAACACATCAACCAAACCTAAACTTCATATTATACCTAAGGGAGTGTTCAACTTCGAAAACCTATTCGATTTACAGGAGAAATTTAAATATCCAAAAAATGTCAAAATGATCATTTCTTTCCCTTCCTATGAAGTTATTAATATAGAAATTTTCGATGACCCAAAGAATATTAAACTTGAGAAATCATTATCCCCTGAGGAAAATAAATCTCAACTAAAGCTATTTAGATAATAACGGGATGTTTTTTCCTAGTCCTACCAATATTTGAAAATGTACGATACCATAATCATCCAACACACCATCCCACTAAGACCCGAAGTCAAGACATTCCAACATAAACTAAGGAAGTTGCATTCATCCCTTGAACCTATGATGTAGAAGGTGTTGGTATTATGGTAGCTGCGGGAGGTATTAACCTCTACGTGTCACCTTGATGAGACTAGAATATTTCGGGAAGCAAGAGAAACCCTAAAACGTTGGATAATAACCCTAGAAAACAAGTCGGCTCAAGAGATAAATTAATATTGAGTTATTAGTCTCTAGAAAGAGAAGTTGGACTAGTGAGGTGAGTTGGAGTAGTATAAATAGAGGGTGCTAGAGTGCATTTTTCACTCTCAGACTCACAACTACATAAGGACTAGAGGTGCGCATCACTGGTGGAGAACTGCAACTGTTGCAGTAGTGACTTTGTCTTGGGTTATGGTTTGTATTTTCTTCTTGTTCTTTGGTTATTTTTGTTTGGTATGCTATCCTTGGAGAGAGAGGTATGATACCTTGGTTATATTCAAAAATCATTCTATCTGTAAAGGTTAAAGGTGCTCGGGGGTGGCCTTTGTGCTTATGGTTAGGTGACAATATTTATATATTGTCTATGGTGAAAAAGAGAACATCTCTTATATTATAATAGGTTATTGGCCCACACCTCCTTCAGTCAATCTAAACTACTGGAAGGAATATAATCCATACGTTATAAATCTAGTTGAAGAACAATTACTGAAGCATTGTCATTAGGGTTTCTAGCAGGTGCAACTGCAAAACCCTAGACCTTTTTCCCAGCACCTTATGATGGAATGTTTTGACCAAGGAAAGGATATCCTGGTACGCCTTAGTCCAACACACCTTTTGGCACTCTTAGAAGAAAAAAATGTCAAGGTTGAAATTTTGGTTCAAAGTCAACGTTTGACCAATCAAAATAAAAGTTTGACCAGTTATCATTCAACAAAAATCATGAATGAAAAGGAAGATCATCTACACTATTTATCTCTTCTAGGAACTCTTGAAGATGACATGTGGATAATTGATAGTGGAGCTTCCAGGCATATGATAGGAAACCAGGTTAGACTCTCTAGTCTAATTGAAAATAAGATATCTCACAAAGTATAACTTGGAGACAAGAACACCTATCCAGTCAAAGGAATTGGTCAAGCCTCCATCAAATTGGAATCAGGTAACAATGTTCATTTGAGTAATGTCTTATATGTACCTGGTTTAGAAAAGAATCTTGTATCTATCTCTTGCTTAGAAGACAAAAAAAATAGAATAGCCTTTGTAGATGGTGAAGTACTATCTTGGTCTAGAGACTCCAACATAGAGAATGCTAGAGCTATTGGAACTCGTGAAGGAATATTATACATACTACTAGAACAAAATGATGAAGCTCTTGAATATAATGAAGTCAATCCCAATGAACTTTGGCATAGAAGGTATGCTCATATTAACTATCAAGCATTACCTTTCCTCAAGAAAATGGTTGAAGGAATACCAGAACTACAATCTATACATGAAGGAATTTGTAGAGGACGTGCACTTGGTAAAAATGTTAAGAATCCATTCTCAAGTAGTGATAATAGATTTAAGGAAATCCTAGATCTAATACATTCAAATGTTTACGTTCTGATGCCAGTCAAATCTCTAGGATGTTCTCTTTATTATGTAACCTTCACAGATCATTATTCAACAAAGACTTGGTTATATCTCTTAAAGACAAAGGGTGAATTTTTCATCAAGTTTTAAGAATTCAATGAAGAAATAGAAAACCTCACAAGAAAGAAAATCAAGACTTTGAGAACAAACAATGGAGGATTAGAATACACATCCAAGGATTTTTTTCCTTTTGAAAATCAATAGGGATTAGGAGGGACATAATAGTTCCTCATAATTCTCAACAAAATGGTGTAGCATAAATGAAGAATAGATCCATTGAAGAAACCATGAAGGCACTAATGAATGATCAAGGTTTATCCATGTATCTATGGGGAGGAGCAACCATGACAACAATATATGTTCAGAAAAGAATTCTGCACTGCATATTGAAGGATATGACTCCATAAGAATCCTTCTCAAGAAATAAACCTAATTTGGAACACTTAAGAATATTTGGGTTCCCTGTTTACATTCATATCCCTAAGGATAAAAGTTAGAAACTAGAACCCTCGGAAAAGAAGGGCATATTTGTTGGATATAGTGAATCCTCCAAATCCTACAAAATCTTTATTCCAGAACAACATAATATTGAATTCAGCAGAGACGCAACATTCGATGAGAATATGGCTTTCAAAAAATCTATAGAAGAATCCATTGAAGAAGAATATGAAGAGCCTAAAGAAGAAAGCACCTATCTTCTAGAAAGTTAGAATGAAGAACTAGAACAACTTGATCATCCAATGCAACCATGCGAACCTATTGAATCAGACATTGTACCCAAAACTAGAAAACGTTCATCTTGGCTTGAAGCTACTCTACAAGAAGAAGAAAGACTCAAATCTCCAACACTTTTAGAGAAAGAAAGAATCCAAAAACATTCTCCATCTATGTAGCATGTATGACAAAACTTATAAATGAAGAGCCTACCACATTTGAAGAAGAAGTTCAAAAGAAACAGTGGAAAGAATCCATGACAAAAGAATACCAGTCTATCATGAAAAATAATGTATGGGAAATTGTGCCTAGACCCAAGGAAAAATCAGTGGTAACTTCAAAATGGGTCTACAAGATCAAACATGCAGTAGATGGAAGAATAGATAAATGCAAGGCAAGGTTCGTGGCTAGAGGGTTCTCCTAGAAGGAGGGGGAATATTATTACGAAACCTTTTCTCTTGTTTCCAGATATACTTCTATTAGAGCCATTATGTCTCTTGTTGCTTCCATGGGATGGATTTTACATCAGATGGATGTAAAGACAACTTTTCTCAATGGATAAATTGAAGAAGAAGTATACATTGAACAACCTCAAGGTTTTGAGGTTCATCCTAGAGATACTCATGTTTGTAGATTAAATAAATCCATGTATGGACTTAAGAAAGATCCAAGAGATTGGTATTCTACAATTGACAATTAATTAATAAGACTTGGTTTCTCTAAGATTTATGTAGATCCAAATATCTACTACAAGGTTATGAAAAATGCACCTGTGATTATACTATTGTATGTCGACGATTTATTCTTGACAAGTGTAGAGTCTCTCATCACCCAGTGTAAGAAGGAGTTAGCTTATGAGTTTGATATGAAACATCTTGGTCTCATGCATTATTACTTGGGAATAGAAGTATGGAAGAAGCGTGGTGAAGTCTTCCTTGGACAAGGAAAGTATGCATTAAAAATAATTAAAAAATTTGGAATGATGGATTGTAAATCCATGGCCACTCCTATGACCACAGACATAAGAAAAGTAAGAGACTCAGTTTCTGATCCAGTAGATATGTCCCTGTATCGGAAACTGATTGGTTCGTTGATGTATCTGGTGAATACTAGACTAGATATTTTCTTTGTTGTAAACACTTTAAGCCCATTCTAGGTGGAACCTAGACATTAACACTGGATGTATGCAAAGAATGTTCTAAGATAAATTTGTGGGACATTAAACTATGGTTTAAGATACAACTTAGCCAGTGATATAAAACTTCATGTATTCACAAATTCAGATTGGGTAGGGAGTGCAGAAGATAGAAGGAGTACTTCATGGATGTGTTTCAGCTGTTGGAGTTACTTCACACACACCTATGATTTATTTTTCCTAAGTTTCTTCCTTGTTTATTAGTCATAATTAGTCATTATCCAGTATCCTATATTCTAGGGGAGAATATTCCACCTGTAGAATATTCTCTTTCAGTTGACACTTCAGTTCGACTAGTTGAGTTGAGTTGAGTTTAGATGTTGCATTGGTTTTCTCACCATGCAACATTGGGATCATCACTAGCTAATGCACACTTTCCTTGGGATCATCACCAGTCTGGTGCATTACCCTTGATTTCTTGAGTTAACTCCTCACTACTCTCTATTCATTCAGTTAACTAAAGACTAGTTGACAAGTTAACTCAACTAGGTGGCAGTTCACTCCTGTAACTACCTGAGAGACTATATTAGGTAGCAATTCACTCCCGTAACTGTTGGTGTGTGCCCAGGTCACTCTAGAAAACCACTATGGTGCATTAGTTACTCATGTATCCTATATCTATTGTAAATTATTCACTCTTTGAGTGTGGAATACGATTAATGAGAATTATTTCATTATTTCTCTCATTCTTCTTCTTTCTCAAATTCTATCTGCAAATGTGTGTATTAATTTTTAGATAGATATATTCTATGTAGGTTCAACACATTTACATGGTATCAGAACCAATGGACTGCTAAGAAAATGCTACACTAAATTATTTTTGCAGGTACTGAAGATTGAAGAATGCAGAAAAGATGGAATATATGTTTTACTCACCGATAATACTTCTCACGCCTCATAACTATTTGGAGTGGAAGCCAAATATTCTAATTCTTCTCAGAAGTAGAGGATTATACCAAATAACCATGGTAATGGAAGTAGAGCCTGATTCCATAGATGAGAAAAATGACTTTCTCAACAGAGGATTTATCTTCTTGTCTATTTCTCCAGAAATTCTCCACCAAGTATATGATGACTCACAAGAATCAACTCCAAATGAATTATGGATGAAATTGAAGGTTCTATTCAGGAATAAAGAAGATTGTGAATATTTCATGTAGGAGGTTGAACAAATAGAGTCAGAAGAAAATCCATCAGAAGATCAAGTCTCTTATTATGAAGAGTCTTCTACAAAAAATTTTGCAAAAAATTGTATTCCATTAATTGAAGATGATGTCTAATACATTTCAGATTTTTTTTTTTTTTGAAATTCACGTGGAAGCTATATAGCATGCATCTTAGGAGTCACATGCAGACACTTTTCCATGCACTATGCATGCATCTCAGAAGACAAAAAATGGATCCGTGCACATCAGACTCAATTCTTATATTTTCTTAGCACAATTTTCAGAAACAAATTGGATATTTTAATTCCTCTCGGGAAAATATCCAATTTCAAAAAAACAAAACGTCCAAAACGGAGTCCGTAAAGTGAAGTTATGATCTTTTTAAAATCAATAAAAATTTCAACAATTTTACGGAAACAGCTGCACAGTTTTCAAAGTTTCATCCAAAATTTATTTGGATATTCTTCATTACAAGAAGAGAAAGTGGATATGTGTGGACATCTCAATGGTGCATCTACTTCATCATATCTGTGCAGACATCTACATCTTCAACAAAATCTTCAACGAGCACAAACTTGCACAGTTGCGAGGTCTTCTTGGAGTGAAGGACACAGTTTCTTAGCAACTACTTTTTATTCCTTCTCATTTTTATTTTTTTTATGCATTGTAATTTGAGGGTGGGCGGGGTGGGTTTCCCATGAGGTTTTCCCTCTTTCCTTGTTTATTTCAGTGTATCTTTTGTATTTGGGTACCTAACATGGCCTCATTGTCGAGACCCATTCTTTATTTTCACCATAGTGATGTTCAGGGGGGGTGTTGGAGTTACTTCACACACACCTAGGATTTATTTTTCCTAAGGTTTTTCCTTGTTTATTAGTCATAATTAGTCATTATCCAGTCTCCTCTATTTTAGGGGAGAATATTCCACCTGGAGAATATTCTCTTTCAGTTGACACTTCAGCTTGACTAGTTGAGTTGAGTTTAGATGTTGCATTGGTTTTGTCACCATGCAACATTGGGATCATCACCAGATAATGCGCACTTGCCTTGGGATCATCACTAGACTGGAACATTACCCTTTATTTCCTGAGTTAACTCCTCACTACTCTTTTTTCATTCAGTTAACTGAAGACTAGTTGACTAGTTAACTCAACTAGGTGGCACTTCACTCTCGTAACTTCCTGAGGGACTAGACTAGGTGGTAGTTCACTCCCGTAACCGTTGGTGTGTGTCCAGATCAATCTAGAACACTACTATGGTACATTAGTTACTCATGTATCCTATATATATTGTAAATTATTCACTCTTTAAGTGTGGAATATGATTAATAATAATTCTTTCATTCTTTCTCGCCTTCTTCTTCTTTGTCAAATTCTCTTTGCAAATGTGTGTATTATTGTTTAGCTAGATCTATTCTGTGTGGGTTCAACACATTTACATCATCTTGGGCTCTGCTATGATATCATGGGCTAGCAGGAAACAAAACTCTGTCACACATAGCATTGCAGAAACATAATATATCACATCAAGTGAATCATGTACCGAAGCAGTATGACTGAGGAAGATGATTTCTGGACTCTTTGATCAAGTACCATATTCAACCGTAATATACTGTGACAATAAAATTTGTATGAAGCTATCATAACACCCAGTTTTTCATGACCAATCGAAACATATTGAGATAAAATATTAATTTATTCGTGATAAAGTCCAGGAAGGATAAGTGAAACTACAGTATATCTCCATGGATGAGAATGTAGTAGATATTTTGACAAAGCCTTTGTCCAAAATAAAGTTTGCATGCTTAAGAGACAAGATGGGGCTAGTGGAGATAAATACCCTAGTTGAAAGGGAATAGATAGCTCCCTAGGTTGGGAGGGAGCAATGATATGTTATCAATTTATGGACAGTCATTATCAAGTTCGAAAAAATGTCCAGGTTGGGAAGTCACCTTCTAGTCCGGAAAGTGGCCCAAGATTTCTAATAGACATGCATTTTCCAGTTCATAAAATGGTCGAGGTCATAAAATCATTTTCATAATGAAAATAGTCCGATAGATTGTTGATGTACCATAGACAACAATTCCCCTTGTGGCCAGTGTGGGGGAATGGTCTAGGAAAATCATTCATCTTGGCAGTCACTCTAAGTAGTGGTCAAGAAGAATGGTTCACCTCTCCGAGTAGTCATTCCTTTGAAGTTCACAGTCGTGAGAATTTTCAAAGAATGTTCCAATATAGGAGGTTGGTTCAGGATAGTCATTTCCATTATGAAATGGTTTGGACAGTCATTCCCTAGAGAAGACTCATTCTCTCTAGGTTTCACTGTGATTAGTGCGAGAAGAATGGCCTAGTTAGGTGAATGGTCCAGGTTCAACAATCAGGGATAGGAATTCCCTAGGGAAAAATCATTTTGTCCAAGTTGCACTATGATTAGTGCTGGAGGAATGGCCTAGTTAGGTGAATGGTATAGGCTTAGAAATTAGGGACAATTATTCTTCTATGCTTGAGAAAAATAGTCCAGACAACCCATGGCTGATGTTTAACCTTTTGAGGGAAGATGTTCTTCCATATCTCATAGATGTGAGTGGAAGAATGGCCCAGATGAATCAGTTTGTATCATGATATTGTTTATATAAGATGATATGATTATCGTAGAGACTATATGTCTCTGGATAGTAGTTGGATGCTACTGTGGTGGATGTGATCCACTAGTAGTGACTGTGTGTCATTGGTTAGTAGCAGTGTGATACTAAGTGTGGTTATGTACCACTGTATAGTAGTTGTATACTACTATGTATAGAAACACTTGTGTTCTATTGGATGACATTGTTTTGATTTCCATGGAGACTGTCCAGTTGGATAGTGATGATGGTGCTCATGATTTGATCATGAGATAGCATGTGTGGTGATGATGATTCTACTAGTTGAATGGTTTGTTTGTGCTCAAAACCATTTCCTTTAATACCTCCCTAGCTAGGAGAGAGTGTTGATATTATGGTAGTTGCAGGAGGTATTAACATCTACGTGTCACCTTGATGAGACTATAATATTCTGGGAAGCAAGAGAAACCCTAAAAAGTTGGATAATAACCCTCGAAGACAAGTCGACTCAAGAGATTAATTAATATTGAGTAATTAGTCTCTAGAAAGAGAAGTTGGCCTAGTAAAGTGAGTTGGAGTAGTATAAATAGAGTGTTCTAGAGCTCATTTTTCACTCACACACTCAAAACTACAAAAGGACTAAAGGTGTGCATGACTAGTGGAGAACTGCAATTGTTGCAGTAGTGACTTTTCCTTGGTTTATGGTTTGGATTTTCTTCTTGGTCTTTGGATATTGTTGTTCGGTACACTAGCCTTGGAGAGAGAGGTATGATACCTTGGTTAGCTTCTAGAATCATTATATATTTCAAGGTTAAAGGTGCTTGGGGGTGGCCTTTATGCCTATGGATGGGTGACAATATTATTATATTTTCTATGGTGAAAATGAGCACATCTCTTATATTCTAATAGAAGGAGTTGAAAAAAAAATTGGACGCTAAGATCATATTTCAAGGGAGACATTTTGCATGGGTAGTCAACCTACTGCATGTTAAAAATAAGTCAGGGGAAATTTGACTGTGTGTAGAATTCATAAACTTTAATAAGGCTTCAAAAAAATATAACTATCCCATTCCTCCTATGGATCAACTCCTACATAGTATATCTAGATCCGAAATTTTTTCACTTCTAGAGGGATTCTCAGGATATAATCGGGTTTTGGTATCAAAAGAAGAAAGATTGAAGACAAATATTTGTACTAAGTGGGGTACTTTTTCCTATAAATGTATGTCATTTGGACTGATTAATGCAGGAGAAACCTTCCAGAGAGCCATGGATGTGGCCTTCAGAGTGCTTATAAACAAATGTGTAGTGGGTCGAATTTTTAGTTTTTTTGCAATTCAAATATTGTAATTTCTTAGTCAATATGGACTGTTCATTATAAGGTCTCATATATGATGGTAGAATTTATTTTAGGGATATATTTAGACGATTTCATGTTTTACTCCAAGAATAGAACAGAACATATCACCCACCTCACCCAAATTTTAAAAATATGCAGGAAGTATGGAATATCTCTTAACCCAAAAAATTATATATTCAGGGTGGAGGAAGGAAAATTGTTATTCCACATTATTTCTAAATATGGAATCAATATTCACCAAACGATTAAAGGCCATCCTGTATCTCCCACTGCCTCACAACAAGAAGGCCATGCAATCTTTCTTTGGGAAGATTAATTTTGTCAAAAAATTCACATCTAACTTCGCAGAGATAGTCAAACCATTACAAAGGATGGTACACAAATATGTAGGATTTAAATGGAATGAGGAAGGGAAAAAATCCTTTAACGAAATAAAAGTTGTCATTTCCCAAGCCCTTGTTTTACGGAGTCTCAATTTCAACAAGAATTTCTTCCTTTACACTTTTTCCTTTGACCAGTTCCTAGCTGCAATCCTTACTCAAAAGGATGACAAGAATAACGATGTCCCTATCTCATTTATGAGCACAAGACTACAAGGACCCGATATTAATTACCCTACCATTGAAAAACATGTTTATGCAGTCTATAAGGCAGTAAAACACTTCAGAGCCTATATCCTTAAGAATCATACTAAGGTTATAGTGCCCCATCCAAAGGTGAGGTCACTTTTCACACAATAGGAAATGGGATAAAGGAGAGGTAATTGGATGGCGGTCATCCAGGAATTAGATCTAGACATTAGACCAAAAAATATAGTCAGGGGCCAAGGGTTGTGTAAGTTGGCTGCATAATCCAGGGACCTGGGGGAACCATATAATTTGGGTTTGGATAATGAGTTGTCCCTAGGTGTAATGAAGTAATGTATATCCTGCCCGAGAAGGATTCCTGGTTGATCCGAAAATATCTTTTAACAACAATGGTTGGGTTATTAAGCATGAGTTAAATTAACCATTTAGGAAAACTGATGAAAGAAGGAAGAATTAAAGAGGAGACATAGCATCCATTAATCAATATATAGATCTTAACATAAGCATGAAGAACAACAAACCATAACAACAAGATGATAACAGGGTTCAGAAATCTCACCTATGTCTTCGGGCCTTTGTCTTAGAGGGTGAGGTTTTCTTATTTTTGTCAAAAAATTGAAATTACATCACAACCATGCCAAAAAGGTTACAAAATAATCTGGTCTTGTTCTAGCAGATCTCAAGAACCCAAAAAAATTGATGACATTGAAATCGGATGAACGGAGCTCCCAGAAATGGCACACAAAGGTGCTCTCCTCAATGGCTTCCCTGCATAAAAATGTCTTTGGCTCAACAATCCTTCAGCATAAACTTATTCTAAACCCTCATTCCATGGCTTCAAGAGCCTATGGTTTATATACGCCTGAAGTTGGTAACAACCTCCTAACTTCTCCCCAAGATCTGGCCTAAAAAAGGGCCCAATATCCCCCAAAAAAGACCAAAATCCCATAAAATTGTTGAATAAATCATTAAAAATCTTTATTATAAAGTGGAAAAACCCACTTTAGACATAAAATTGGGTGCATCCCCCAAAATTCATGCTCTTGGGCATATGGGGCGCCTCCATGTGTCCTAGCATTGGGCTAGCATGTTCGCTCCATGCTATCTTGGCTCCCAGTTATATGCAGTGGCAATATGGCCCTCAGGCTATGCTCCACGTGCACTCACAAATAGTTTCCCCCCCCGATGGTGTAGCCCACGGTTACGCCCCGGGTTGGTGGGCTAGCCTAACCAACTGGGGCTAACCCTTAACCTCTATGCCAACACACAAGATCCAACACCGGGTCATATTGTTGAGTGTTATGTAGTGGCATCAAACTGGGGCTAAGCTCCAACCATTGCACCAAGTTATAACTCTGATGGTCATATGCATATGTGTCACGACCGGGGCTGGGGGCTATGCCCCAACCCTATCGTCCTCTGCCTAAATCCACACATTAATTTATATATAATGTTTGAACCTTACATTACAAGGACCACCACGGGCGGGATGGATAGCCCGGCCTTGCCAATTCACTAGCCCGGACGAGAGGTCGCAGGTTCGAATATCATAGACCCAAATAAGTTTTTCCAAACAATAAACCAATATAGGGGTGCCACGTGGTAGCCAAGGACTGGGCCACATGGCACCTTCCCATTCGCCTAAACATGCCATGTGTCAAGCACTCATTCTTCCAGCTATCTTCCGAGGTGTCAACCCTGTCATATTCCACTGTACCTTCCACATTAGCGCCATGTGTCGTACAGACTTGTCACATCATCCGTACAGACGTGCCACATGTCACCCTTACAGTGGTGACATGTGTCACTCTCTTACTGTCCACATGTACTTTCCCAGTTAGCAACCTGTACATGTCATCATGCCAATGCACCCTTCCATGTCATCTACTATATGGTCATATGGTATGTACAGTCAGTTGCCATGTGGCATTGTATGGACTTTACAGTCATCAAATTTTGCATGTTTGACGAAACGAACAGATCATGATATCTTGAGAATACAATGTCTATTTGAGCTTGTTCAAGTTGCGTTGGGTTTGTATCAACGAGGCCTATGCACACATCTATTTTGAATCCATTCTGGGCAATTTGATTTTTAGGCCTTCTTGGACCCATTTTGGTCTCGAGATCCAATTTTGGATCATAACTCCCCACTAAAGACCTTTTGGTCCTCCAAAAGGTTATTGAACAGTCATCAAGTGCAGGATAGGCCACTCGAATTGTTCTATGTCTTTAAACTCTATCTTGTGTGTTACCCATGATTTTGGTCATCATGATGATGTATTGATGATGGTGTACTCAGGCTCTTCATAAGAACTTTCTCCTGAGAAAAAGTTATTTTCATCTGTTCCAGAAAAATCATTTTTGAAGACTGTTCACAGGCTGCTAGTATATTTTCCTGCGAGAATGCATGATTCTCGCAGGCTGCCTTAAGCCAGGGTGCGAGAAGTTTTCACTGTGTTAAACTGCTAGGGTGCGAACTCTTTCTAAAGCAAGGAAAAAGATGAATTCTCGATGCTTCTATAAGGGAATCTTCTAGAAGGATGAGATGGCATTCGAATGGTTATCCTAGTACTAGATTCCATGATATTTTGGGATCATTCTTATCCAAGTAACTAATTCATTCTCTCCTATATATTGAGGGAATTCTCATGGAAAAGGTTAAGCAAGATTCATTGGAGAATTGATGAAAGAATTGTGTGAAGGACTGAAGCTACAGCAGCTTGGAGACTCCAGCAAGTTTATCCAAAGGGGTTGATCTTCTTCATGCAAGTGAGCAAGTGTGTGTGTCGGAGCCAAGGGCCATCGAAAGGAAGTTTGCGACATCAAGGCTCAGGTTGTAATCTTTACTTTCCATTAATATGATACAGTAATATGTCCCTTTCCCATAAAGCTATTTCCACTTTATTGTATAATTCCTTGATCATATACATAGATTGACTGCTGAATAGATTGTGCTTTCTTCACTTTGGTTGGTTTGTGTTGTCTTCGTCTTGACTGCACGAGAGCACTGGAGCGAAGTGGGAGCAACAAAGACCATAGGAAGCGATAATAAGGTATGTTATTTGTTCTTGCCTCCTATTTAATTCAATGGTCAAAATCTAGGGAAAGAGTCATGTTCGGTCTTGCTTTGTTCTAGATCTAGGTGGATCTAGGGAGATCGGTTAGTGTCCGCACCTACGGATTTATCCAATAACAAAATTGGCGACTCCACTGGGGATAATCCCATCTTCTTTGTGGATTTTGGTGTTTTTCTATGGCCATTTTCTCTGGTTTCACTTTTCTCCCGTCCTATCAATCTCTGAGTCTTCAGGATATCCTGATAGACCCTCTGGGTCCAGAGGCCTTTTTCAATTTTGCTTCATTTTCCAAAATTTTGATTATGTTCAGACATTCTCGCACTATACTTCATTGCAGCCTGCGAGAATAGGTAGAGTTCGCACTCTACCTTTAGGTTTCAGTGCGAGGTTCTTGCACCTTGCTCAAGGGTCACCTGCGAGAATCAGTGATTCTCGCACTGTGTAATATTGCCTGCCTACGAACTCATTTGTTCAAATTTTTGGATTTGAATTTTGGCATTTTTAACTGCCCATATCAGTTTGATTGCCTCATAAGAGTTTTTTGGACCATAGATTGATGTTCTTCTTGTCTTCATTTGCGTGCATAAACAGTCTTAGGATTTCAAGGCTTTTCTTGTCATTTGTGTCTTGACTTTCATTTCTTGACTTTTCTTGGCAAAATCATTCTCTTTGACTTCAGAATCTGAGTGTGTTGGATTAGTTAAGAACCAATGATTGGTTGAAAGTTGAGTACTTGTTTTTTCTCATTTGCTTATTGTTTTGAAAAATCATTTTCTTTTGCATTTGAAAAGACTTAATTGGTTGCTCTTTATTTTTGTTTTCATTGAAAGAGTGGATTGGGTGTTTGTAATTGCTTGTTCATTTGGCTTTTGATTTTCTGTACTCTCGTTGTCATAGTATGGATCCTTTTTGAAAAGTGAACAAAAAGTTTTTCTTTCAAAAAATTCTTTTCGTTTTAGGAAACATTGAAAATCAAATTATTGAGATTGTTGAAGTATTTGGAAAAGACACAATAGCGAATTGACATTTGATAAGTGATTGTTTGCATTTGCATTTTAAAGGAAATTTTGCATTGTAGTTCAAGGTTGATCTAGAAAACTTTCTCTCTCTCCCATACATAGGATTCATTGAACGAAAAGTGATATATTTCATTCTCATCCTTGCATTGTTGGGTCAGAGTCTTACAACATAAGTTTCACTTCCATTTCCTTTGAGTAAACAACATCTTTTAATAACACTGCGTAATCATAAAATTTATCTAGTAACTCTTTTCTAGGGCTCTATTACACCAACATTTAGCTAGGCTAGCGCTTTGGAGTAAGAAGAGAGATACACTCTCCAAAAGCACAAAACACACAATAACATCTTGTGTTAGGGAGTGTTAAATTCCATTTGCAACATCTTGTCCTTACACAAGGGTCAAACACTAGGTTGCATTGATATTGGTAGAGTTACTCACCCTGCTTTGTTGATATCAGTGTAGAGATTTCACGTATTACGGGGATCACTCGGAGGTATACCCACAATGATGAGTGGAAGCCTTTTGAGTTGATTGCGGGCTAGATACCCTGCCCTTGCGTGTGGATCAGACTGTCGACTGTCCCCCCAGGATTTATTGTTTTTGGTGGTGACCTTAGTGGCCTATCTCTCTAGGTTCTTACTCGAGGTGACTGTGGAGGGGAAAGTCTTCACGGTACCTAGAATTGATGTTGACCAAACTCACTCGGGCTCCTTGAAGGGTATACCCACGATTATGTGTGGGAGCTTGCACCAGGGTGTAAGTCCGTTAGGTAGGTCGTCAGCGTAACTTTTCCACCCTAACCCCACCCCTTCTCGTCTTGTTGTTGTGACGTTGGATGTCATCACCAACTAGTGGCTTCGAAATTAGAAGGTCTTGTTTGCTTGGTTTTGCTTCCTTGATTTTTTTTACTAGTGCGTGTTGTCTGTTTCTCGAAGTTCACTATAGGATTTTCTTCATGAAGTTTGTCACTCATTTACAATAGCTCCTCCATGTCATTCACATAGAATGCAAGGTTTATCTCCAGAGCATCTAGAAGGTTCTCAACCCTTGCCCACAAGCACACCTGGAGGCTCTCCTCGACAGAGTGAAGTCCCAGTCATCACCACACCACAAGTGGAATGCACTGACTCTCTAGAACATTTTCGAATTACAAACACTCGAGAGGACTTTCGACTTAACCCCGATTCTGAGAGACGTTATATGCGAGCAGACTCTTCCGGAGACTTAATTGTTGTGTATTCCGGATCTCCGACTGGACCCTTTCTAGGTATAGAAGGCCAAGATCCTTTTTGGTCTACAGGTGTTTTTAGACGAGACCTTTTTGGTCCAGGTTCACCTGTCATTTCTGAGATCAACCCTCCTATGATTTCTGAAATCTCTGATACAGAGACAGCACTGGTGACTACCACTTATCACTTTACTGTACCTGCCGAAATGACCCATCTTGCAACTACTATGAGTGTTTCCACCAAGTTACCCGTGGTTAGTCTTTCTCCCATCCACACACCGCACATGCCCAACGTCAATCCGACACTACCACCTGGATACCGTGCATTGAATGCTACCATTGCTACTCCTGCGCAAACACCATCCGGTTCTCCTAGTGGTCCTTCTTCTTCTGGGCACTTTATTCCCGGTTTTGTCCCAACACTCCCTCAATTTCCTTTTGGAGGACCTTCTTCGTCTTCTACTGGCAATCCTAATCCTAGTGGTGCTATTCCGTCATCCACTCCAGCTTATCATCTTTCGGTTGGTGGACAATCTCATCAAGGTAGTACAACTCAACCCCCTCTCAGTTGGAAAATGCCAATTGGAACATTGCCTTCAATTGGTACACCACCTCCAATGGGAGGGGCAAACCCACCTTATGGGAAGAACATACCACCTTCCTTGGCTCAGTATTGGAATCAGTTAATCCAAAATCCTCCTCAATCGACTGGGGGGCAGCAGTTTCCAGCTGCATCCGTCACACCCCCTAGCATGGGCCAACCATATCCCAGTTCGTTCAATCCCATTTGGGGGTCGAATGCTCAAACTCAAGCCCCTGTTCCAGGGTATAATCCGATGAGCTACTATCCTGTCCAACCACCACCGAATATGCCTAGATCTTCACATTATATGCAAACTTCTTATGGGCCTACTAGTTTGTCGACAGGGCTTCCTCCCCAAAGCCACTAGTACCCGTAGGTGAATCGACAGTTACCTTTTCTTTCCACTTTGGATCTTCCTGATTTTTCAAGGATTTTAAATGATCCTATTCGTCACTCTCCCCAATGGCCTGTTATCCCAGCCAAGCTTCCATCGGACATTCCTAAATTCGACAACAAAGTAGGAGAGGACCCAAACAATCACGTTATGAATTTTCACCTATGGTGTTCATCCAACTCATTGATGGATGACTCTATTCATTTACGTCTTTTTCAACGAACCATTACCGGTTCTACTGCGAAGTGGTATATCAAATTGCCACAAGGTTTCTTCTTTGATTTCAACACCCTAGATATGACTTTCCTTATCCATTACCAGTTACTGATTTGTTATGATACCATGACTGAGATTTTGACTTCCTTCAAACAGACTAAAGGCACTCATATATCGGATCATATCCATGAGTGGTGAAGGAGACGACGTCTCATTAAACTTGAACTCCCCGATCAGTTACTGGCAGAATGGTTTACAAAATCATTTGTGAACGAAATTGGTAAGGACATTACCATGGGTGGTGTTGTCACGGAAGAGCAGGCTATAAGTCGTGCTTAATATCTTGATCTCGTTTATTCACAAACGAAAACTCTTTATGATTTACTACCTGATTTACCTCGTCCTAATGCTTCCATCACTTCAACTACTCCAGTTGCCTCGCATGCGGCTGATGGTGTGATTGGTACTGCTCAAACTCAATCACATTCTGTTTCAAGCACAACCCCTAAATATGCTTCTTCTAATGTTCAAAATGCTCCATCTCCTGCCACTCCCACCGGCAAAACTTTTGAGGTAAATGCTGTCCAATCTACCCCAGCTGGTAAAAAAAAATCTAAAAAAGGGAGAGGCAAGAATAAGGAGAGAAAAAATAATACTCAAGCAGAGCAACCTAAAACTACTCCTGTTGATGACCGAGATAAGCGCAAACCCCGATACCCTTGCCTTATCTGTGGTGATGATCACTACACGAAGGATTGTCCACGGTGTACCAAGGTCACTAAGTTCCTTCAGGGAGCTCCGAAACCAACTCCATGGGCTGTCTTGTCCCAACCCTTCCTGTCTCAACAACAGGCTTAGTTGGTCATCCATGACCAACCCTCATCTTCTACCACCTCTTATGTTTTGATGTGTACTGGTGATTCTAAGAAGAACAACGTTGCGCTCACTACTCGAGACAAAGATTATTCTCCAGCTAAGGAGAAGGTTGACGATTTACCCCCTTCTTTGGTACAATCTTCTCCCACAACTCCACCTAAAAACGGTCCTCTTCATCTCGAATGACCGAGCCTTGACATAGTTCTGCGACCCCCCCCCAAGGGTGTCGTTCGGAAATTGGCTTTCAATCCTCATGCTCGTGCAACCCAGAACTACAGCATTGTTGAAGATCTGGCTCAAGCACCTTCTGCGATGTCAGCCCTTGAAGTCCTTCAAACTTGTCCTGCACAGCAGAAGGCACTGTTGAAAGCTATTGGTGGAATTGACCCAACAGATACAAATTTAATAGTCTTTGACTTGGATGATCACATTCCAAGGTTACCCCCTCAACTCGCGTTCCAGATACAGGTTGTTGTCTCTGACAAGAACATTTTCCGAACTGTTATCGACGAGGGTGCCTCGACGTGTGTAATGTATTTTGCTTGTTGGGAAGCCATTAGCTCTCCTCCCTTGAATGAATCACAAAACACTCTTAAAGCCTTCAATGGCTCTGGTTTTAAGCACTATGGTGTTCTTCCTTCATTGCCCATTACACTATAAGGTAAGACGGTCCAAGTTGAAGTGGAAGTCTTTGACGCTCCACTTGATTATAATCTTTTGCTTGGCCGTAGCTGGATCGATTCCATGTGCATCGTTGTGTCGACACTTTTCCGTGTAGTACGTTTCCCTCATCAAGGAAAGGTTATTACCATCGACCAACTTGCCTTCTTCAATTCTGATACTCGTAATGGAAATGTACCGTTTATTGCTAAAACCCCGCTGGGTTATGAGAACGTCGGTGTAGGCCTTCTTAAGGACTCATCGTTAATTGGTACTTTCCCCATTCCACTGCCCGATGTTCCACGCTCGTCAGTTGCTTCTATCAACATGATCTCCACCATGCGTCATGAACTTTCTGTGTCTCACGACCCTTGGATTGTCGCTGACCCTGGAGATCATCTTCGTTTCGGCGATGCAATGCTGTTAAGTCCGGTTGAATCCGTCTATCAGGCCATTCAATCGGCAATACCTTCTACCCCCTCTCTTGATGAGTTGTCTCCCGATCCTTTTCGTGTTATTTTTCCCACTGATGAGATGATCATGTCCGTCATGGAGGACACCCCTTGGGATGATGGAAATCATCGTTCCATACTCTTTCTGGAACAACACACTCTTGAGAACTACCAACGGATTTCGACTCCGTCGACCGTTGTTGTCATCTCGACGGTTCCCGCGACCACACATGATGTGTTTGCTGAAGGGAACTTAAGTAATATCTCGCCCACAATTCCCATTGACATATCCATAAAACCTGGGATTGTCGAAAATGTCCATATTGGAGCTTCGTGTTCTTCCGACGAAATTGTCACCTATACGTCTCTCTTCAAAGAATTTCATGACATCTTCGCCTGGAGTTATGAAGAGATGCCAGGTATCGACCCTGCAATTGTTGTACATGAGATAAAGACATACCCCGGAGCTAAACCTGTCCGGCAATGCCTTTGTCCAGTTCACCCACGTAAAGCGGCTGCTATCAAGCTCGAAGTTGAGAAACTTCTGAAAGCCAACTTTATTTATATGGTGGCTCTTACAGAATGGGTTTCCAATCCTGTCCCGATTGACAAAAAAGGAGGCACCATTCATGTTTGCATTGATTATAGGGATATTAACAAAGCTTGTCCCAAAGACAACTTTCTTACCCCTTTCGTCGATCAGATTGTCGATGAATGCGTCGAAAGTGAAATCTTCTCTCTCATGGATGGTTTCTCCGACTATAATCAAATTAAAATTGCTCTCGAGGATCAACATAAGACTACCTTTATTTGTCCTTGGGGTACTTTTGCCTATCGAAAACTTCCTTTCGGTCTCAAGAACGCTAGCACGATGTTTCAACGTGCTATGTCTTATGCTTTTCATGATATCAAGCACATCATTCAACCCTATTTGGACGATTTACCCACTCATTCTATGTGCAGAGTCGATCACCCTACCCACCTCCGAGCCATTTTCGTTCGCTGTCGATTCTATTGTATACGTTTAAATCCTCATAAGTGCATTTTTTGCATAGAATCCGACCATCTTCTAGGTTTTATTGTTTCGCATCACAGGATCTCAGTGGATCCTTTAAAGGTTGAGGTGATCCTTAATCTCCCTCCTCCTTCTACACTGCGCCAGTTACAAAGTTTGCAGGGGCATGGTTACATTATTGTAGCCGTTGATTACTTTACGAAATGGGCCGAGGCGATGCCGACATTCGACAATACTGGAAAGACTTCAGCCTTGTTTCTTTTTAACCACGTCATAACTCGTTTTGGTGTTCCCCAAGCTATCGTCACTGATCATGGTAGCCACTTTAGGAATTTTATGATGTCTGAACTTACATAAAAGTTGGGTCTTCGCCATGATAACTCAATGCCCTATTATCCACAAGCTAATGGTCAAGTCGAAGTGATTAACAAAGTTCTCATAACTATGCTTCGACGAATGATAGGGATTCATAAAACAAGTTGGCACACAATGTTGTTTTCAGCATTGTGGGCGTACCGGACATCTGTCAAGTCTGCTACTGGGTTTACGCCTTTTCGGTTAGTCTATGGTGTGGAAGCCATTCTTCCTATAGAATGCGAGATACCCTCTCTGAAGCTAGCTGTTGAACTCCTACCCAACACTTCTGCTGAAGAAGAACATCTATTGTATCTAATGCGATTAGACGAAACTTGATGTGACACCACTCTAGTAATAGAAGCCCAGAAAAAACGTGTCAAGGCCCAATATGACAACCATGTCAAGCCTCACATTTTCTCCCAAGGTGATCTTGTTCTTCTCTATGAAAAGGATCGAGATGTGTTAGGAGCTGGGAAATTCGAACCCATGTGGCGAGGTCCTTATATTGTTCGTCGAGTTTTGGAAAAGGGAGCATATGAGTTGGTAGATTAGGATGGTATCCCTTTGAGTGAACCCAGGAATGGGTTGTACTTGAAGAAGTACTATGCATAAATCATCTGTGCACAAGTACTTTTATTTTAATGTATCATACTTTGTGTGTGTTACTATAGCTTTCTTTTGTCGTTATCTGGTCTCTACCCTTATGTGACATTGTGTTTGATTTCCAGATGTCGAAGTCTTCGCTACCCTATATTGGCTTCGTTGATGGTGCTAGCCATTGTACTCGGAACCTTGCTTCCACTGCATGGGCAATCTATGCCCCAACAAACGAACTTGTATCTTTATGAGGTGTGTGCCTCGGCCGTGTGACCAACAATATTGCAAAGTATAGCGTCGTTATTGAATTATTGGTTGATGCTATCTCGCTCAGAATTCGTCATTTGGTTGTGCGACTTGACTCGCAGCTTGTAGTACTACAGTTAAGTAATATCTATTCTATTCGAAGTCCTACTTTCTTATGGGTGCATTTGCAAATTCGCCTCTTGGAACATTATTTTGATCACATTGAATATCAACATATTCCTAGATGTCTAAATACATTAATAGATGCATTGTCTAATTATGTATTGGACAGACATTTGAATCATTTATAAGTCAAACACATCGAAATTCACACAATATAAGGTAAACCGGTAGAAGCCGTTTGTATATATAACGATCAAAAAAGTTTTTTACAAAAAGTTTGTCCGAAGACCAAAATGTCAAAATCTGAAGCTCATAGCTTCTACAAAGTGACATCATGGATGACATTCATGGTAACACACAACTTCCCTAGCCACCCTACGGAGCAGTTGACTCATAGATGTTGATACTCCTATAGTATGACGCTGATCGTGTCGTGGAACCTCTTCCAAAGTCATGTCTGGAATGTCTATAGTCAGGCCCTCTAGATTTTGTTCCACCACTTGATAATCCTCAGCATACTGTGGTGCTGCCGCTACCTCTCCTCGCCACTAGATGGGAGAAGTGCCAGGAGGTCTATAAGGTCCAACATCTGTGTTATCAACAAAAGATTTTGTATTAGTCTTTGGATGAACGTATAAAACAAAAAACATTTGAATATGATAAAAATTCACAAAAACATTTGAAAAGAAAAAAATGTGTGTACTTCTTACGAAGGTCCCCCCACTGAGCATCCTATGGAAATACCAAATCTGGATCTCCTCGAAAATCCAGCCCAGCATAAGCATAGTCATCAACCATCAACATCTGTGGTTGAAGCCAGTCAAAGAAAGTATCATCATATTTGATGATCGGTCCTGCTACGTGCCGGGCCATGAGCCGACACCATCTTAGCATCCGTGGATCCCTGGGAGCTGGTAAATTCCACTCCACCTGTAGCCTTAGTAATGGGACCTGCTCAATGAAGAAGGATACCAGCAAAGATCCATACCCGAATTGCTTCAGGTCACCTCGCCTACATTTGGTCAATTGCTTTTTTATACTGCAAAGCACAACATCTGCCCAGTTGAACACTCGAGGCTCAGTACACTCAATAGCATACTGGAAGTAACTCTGTAATTCCATGTGAGGAGCATAACTCCCAGCCATCCGAGCTATAGTGAAAAGGATAGTACAGAGGGTCAAGTCTCGTACCCCCCAGATAGCTACTTTTCCTTTCTTTCTCTCAGCCTCGGGAACGCAATGTAAATTGCAGTACTCACTCATCTTTAGCCCACCACCTCTACTATCAGTCAAGCTCACATAGTACCCCCGCCATGACAAACCAGTCAAAAATTAAATGTCCTCAATGTCTAAGGACAGTGTGTGGACCCCCACATGAAACACCTGCTGATCAGGGTCCCACATACGCACTAGGTACTCTAATAGTCCGACTTGGGCCCTCATGCCCGGGATGCGAAAGTACTTCAAGAGCCCACAGTCTCTCAAAGTAGCTATAGTAGGAGGATGATTTTCGGCCATTGCATTGTCTTCTTCATGTTCTCTTTCTCACCATTCAAGCACCATGTTGATGGCCAATTATCTGCATAAGAGACACAACAAGAAGATTAGCAACTATTTTCATGAATCCATTCTTTTTCATTGGCTAAATTTTAAAAAAAAAATTGAGCTTTGCAGTTCTCGCAGGTGCCCTGTGTGCACAGTGCAAGAACCTCGTAGGTGGCCTTAGGCTCACCTGTGAGAATGCCTCATTCTCGCAGGCCCCGTATAGCCTGCCTGCGAGAATGGTAGCGCGCATGTAGGGCTTTGAAAATCAACTTAAAAATGCAAATTTAAACAATGAAATTACAAAATTAAACCATGAAATTGTTAAGGATGAAGAGCCTACCTAACTGTCACAGACGGCTCGCTGAATGGTCTCTTGTAGCTCCCGCAATCTGACACCGAACTTGGAGGGTAAAAGGAGGGGTTTTTTGAGCTCAATAATGGAAATGTAAAAATGATGTGGTAAAAAGAGTATTTACTCCTTTTATTTACTTTTACTATATCATTTTGGTTTTTTATGATTATTTATCGATTAAACCCTAATCCCTAATGTCATGTTGAGTGTAATTCTTGCAGGCATGATG
>ML783840.1:138851-204769 GCA_009831015.1 Picea engelmannii
AGAAGGATGAGATGGCATTCGAATGGTTATCCTAGTACTGGATTCCATGATATTTTGGGATCATTCTTATCCAAGTAACTAATTCATTCTCTCCTATATATTGAGGGAATTCTCATGGAAAAGGTTAAGCAAGATTCATTGGATAATTGATGAAAGAATTGTGTGAAGGACTGAAGCTACAGCAGCTTGGAGACTCCAGCAAGTTTATCCAAAGGGGTTGATCTTCTTCATGCAAGTGAGCAAGTGTGTGTGTCGGAGCCAAGGGCCATCGAAAGGAAGTTTGTGACATCAAGGCTCAGGTTGTAATCTTTACTTTCCATTAATATGATACAGTAATATGTCCCTTTCCCATAAAGCTATTTCCACTTTATTGTATAATTCCTTGATCATATACATAGATTGACTGTTGAATAGATTGTTCTTTCTTCACTTTGGTTGGTTTGTGTTGTCTTGGTCTTGACTGCACGAGAGCACTAGAGTGAAGCGGGAGCAACAAAGACCATAGGAAGCGATAATAGGGTATGTTATTTGTTCTTTCCTCCTATTTAATTCAATGGTCAAAATCTAGGGAAAGAGTCATGTTCTGTCTTACTTTGTTCTAGATCCAGGTGGATCTAGGGAGACCAGTTAGTGTTTGCACCTATGGATTTATCCAATAACATTGTGCACCTGTCTCATCAAGATCAACTATAAAACAATCATGACAACTGACATCATATTGTTATCCACTTGTACCATGTCACATATTACTGAAGCCACTATCATCCATGTTGACAACATTACTAATGATAACATTAGAAATATGAAAACAAATGAGCTAATATGTTTTTAATACTTGCACGACATTAGCTTATCTTGAAGCAAAGTGTGATTGATCTTCCATTCTACAATCATCTCTTGTTCTTGCTTAAGATCAATTACTTGATTTGAAACAATTATAGTTGTGTTTCTTGCATGAGCTTCCTTTCTTAATTGTTCCAATGTTTGAAGAGATTGATTTGATTTTAAATGATGAGCATGTACCACATATTCTTTTCCTGCTTTTTTTAATATTGATTCTTTTCCCTGTAGAAGATTGTTTTATGATCATACAAGTAAGGACTGCCTAAGACCATTCCACATCCATTGAGGGGCACCACATCACATGTTACCTCATCCACAAACTTATATGAAATTGAAAACTTTAATGTGCATTGCTTTGTTATGTGAAATTTATGATTGTTGCTTATCCATTTAAGTGAGTAAGGCTTATGATGCATCTGAATGTTTAATCCCAATTGTTTAACCAATTCCTCTAAAATTAAGACGTTAGATTGAGATCCACTATCTATCAATGTGTCGACCTTTTTTGCGTCATTATGATCCTTATGTGAAACAATTTACTTCTAGAATCAAATCCATCAAGAATTTTACCTACCAAACCAACCAATGAGACTTTAGATTCATCAGTTTAATTTGGTCCCAAGTCTGTTGGTCGTGATGTTGTTGCAACTTTTTTCCTCCCTTTCCTCTCTTTGAACCACTTTGGTCTCTTCTCAGGATGAAATTTCCAACAATGGTCCTCATCATGCCCTTCTTTCTTGCAATGATTGCAAGAGGGCTTCTCTTCCTTTCTTTCCACTGAATTTTCCTTCTTGCCATTCCACTTCCTTTTGTCCTCTTTCCTTGAAGACGATTCCCCCGATACACCAAATCATGTTTTCCTTGCTTCAATGTATGTTTCTTGAAGAAAAACCTCATCAATATTAGTAGGTCCAAACATAAATAAAGTATTTTGAATATGTGTAGGTAAACCTCATATATACTTCATAAGAGTTTCTTGGGTATGTAAAATAATATCTAACATCAATGCCATCTTACGAGAACCATATGTGTATTCTTGCACTGTTTGTCCTTTTCTTAGTTTAAGAGCTTGCCATTCAATTAAATATTTCTCTTTATAACCCAAAGGATAGAATTGTTTTCTAAGTGAAGAAATAAAACTTTTCCATGATGGAAATACATTACCCACTTGTTGTGTGCCATTTTTCAACTTGCTTTGCCACCAGATGGGTGTTGTGCCTACAATTCTAAGCGATGCCAACTTGATCTGAGTTGCCTCATCCTTGATTTGTTGCACACTGAAATAAAAATCCATCTGTCTGACCTAGTTGTCAAGTCTCTCTGCATTAACTTCACCATCATACATGGATAATTCAAATTCCAGATCAAGTTTCAGTAAAGGAATTTCTAGTTTATGTTTATGGACATGTTTCTTTGTAGTGGATTTAGAACTTGAACTTGAAGAAGAAGAAGAAGCTGATCATTTGAAGCATCACCTGCTTTCGATGTTTTGGAGACCATCTTGGGGAATGCTCTGATCTTCTCTTTAGCATATCCCAATCCTAAATAACGAGGTCTTTCCACAACCTCTATGGGATTAACAATACCTTGGCCCTTATTTCCAAGGCCCTTTCCTTCATATCCCATCTTGGTTAGCAATTTCAAACCTATACCTCTTGTATTATTTTCAAATGCACCAAAACCATCTTGATGGGAACAATGCGAAATTGATGAATGACTTCCACTGCATACCTCAAAGATGATTTATGAATTTGGTATAGAAGGAAATTCCTTCAATTCTTATTTTCTTTTGTTTTTCTTTGAAGATCTCTCTTGAACCAATCTCTTTCGTTCCAAGTAGTCTTCATACAACACTTTCACCATCTTTGCCATGGAAAAAAGAGTTTTTCGCATATCCTTCTCATCTTGAGAAAGGCCCTCTTTAGATGCGATTTTCTCAACTGAGATAATATTTTCCCTGGTAAACATGAAAAATCAAAATCCAACCGCCAACTAGCTCTGATACCACTTGATCCGAAAAGATATTTTAATGACAATGGTTGAGTTATCAAGCATGAGTTAAATTAACCATTTAGGAAAACTGATCAAAGAAGGAATAATTAAAGAGGAAACATAACATTCATTAAGAAATATAAATATCTAAAAATAAGCATGAAGAACAATAAACCATAAAAGCAATATGATAACGAAGTTCGACAATCTCACCTACGTCTTCGGGCCTTTGTCTCAATGGGTGAGGCTTTCTTATTTATGTTCAAATATTTAAAAGTACATCACAATAGTGCCAAAAATGTTACAAAATGATCTGGTCTTGTTCTACCAGATCTCAATAACCCAACAAAACTAATGGCATTGAAATCGGATGAACGAAGCTCCCAGAAATGGCCCACAAAGGTGCTCTCCTCAATGGCTTCCCTGCATAAAAATGGCTTTGGCTCAACAATCCTTCAGCATAAACCTATTCCTTCCATGGATTCAAGAGCCTATGGTTTATATAGGCCTGAATTTGGTAACAACCTCCCAACTTCTCCCCAACATTTGGCCTCAAAAAGGGCCTAATATCCCCCAAAAAAGACCAAAATCCCATAAAACTGTTGAATAAATCATTAAAATTATTTATTATAAAGTAGAAAAACCCACTTTAGGCATAAAATTGGGCGCAAACCCCAAACTCCGCGCTCCTAGGCATATGGGGAACCTACATGTGTCCTAGCATTGGGCTATCACACTATCTCCCTGCTATCTCGACTCCTAGTTATATGTAGTCGCCATATGGCCCTCCAGGTATGCTCCATGGGCACTCACAAATAGTTTCCCCCCCAACAGTGTATCCCACGGTTACACCCCTAGTTGACAGGATAGCCCGACCGACCGGGGCTAACCCTTAACCTCCGTGCGAACACACAAGCTCTAGCACCGGGTCATATTGTTGAGTAGTATGTGGTGGCATCAAACTAGGGATAAGCTCCAACCATTGCGCCAAGTTATAAATCCCATGGTCATATGCATATGTGTTGCGACCGGGGCTAGGGGCTAGGCCCCAACCCTATTCTCCTCCACCCGAATCCACACATTACTTTATATATAATTTTTCAACCTTACATTACAAGGACCACCATGGGTGGGCTGGCTAGCCCGGCCCTGCCAAGTCACTAGCCTAGATGAGAGGTCACATGTTCGAATCCCGTAAACCCAAAAAAAATTTGCCAAACAATAAATCAATAGAGGGGTGCCACATGGCATCCCAGAACTGGGCCACATGGAATCTTCCCATTCTCCTAAACATGCCACATGTCAAGCACTCATTCATCCAGGTATTTTCCTAGGTGTCAGCCCAGTCATATGCCATTGTACCTTCCACATCAGTGCCACGTGTCGTACGAACTTTCCACGTCAGTCATATGGACGTGCCACGTGTCACCCTTGCAGTGGTGACATGTGTCACTCTCTGACTTGTCCACCTGTACTTGCCCAGTCAACAATTTGTCCATGTCATCCAGCCAATGCACCCTACCACATCAGTTGTATGGTTGTATGACCTGTACAGTCAGCTTCCATGTGGAACTGTACGGACTGTACAATCATCAAATTTTGCTTGTTTGACAAAACGAACAAATCGTGATATCTTGAGCATACAATGTTTTTTTGAGCCTGTTCAAGTTGTGTTGGGTTCCTATCGACAAGGCCTATGCACACGTCTATTTTGAATCCATTCTGAGAACTTTGATTTTTAGGCCTTCCTGGACCCATTTTGGTCCCGAGATTCAATTTTGGATCACTTGTATACCAAGTTATATTGTTTCTTGCATCATGGAACTTGGCTCGAACACTTAAGGCCTATGGAAAGGAGATCACTCAGGATAAAATCCGATCAGTATTCTCTCATTAATTCTGTACTTTTTTTAAGGAATTATGACTGTGTGTTGCTAATATGTGATGCAGGAGCATCTCTCCAATTCAGCCAGCTAGCCAACCAGTCGTGTCAAGCATGTGCATTCAAGATGAAGAGAGGCGAAGCCCTCATCTTTTAATTTGTAATTGAATGTAATTTAATGTTTAAGCTAGTGAGCTGTGAAGCCGTGCCTTTGTGTAGGCTGTAGATAAGATAGGCATTTAATGTTTTGTATGGCTGAGATCTAGATCCAGATGCTGGACTAGACAGCCCATTCAATGTAATTGAATAGGGTAGGTAGATTGGAGGGAAGAGCTCTAAGAGCCCCTCATGTAAAAGAGATTGGGGGTATCTCTTTAGGAGTTAGTCGAGGGAGATATAGTTGAGATAGTAGAGAATCTGCGAGTAGAGAGCAGAAGAGAGGAGCCGAGACCTTGTTACAGGCCGTGCTCAGGAACACATTGTAAATACAGGCATTTTCCATATTTAATACAAAGAGTAGTTTTTCCTGCAATATTCTGTGTTGAATGGATGTCTGTGAGTGTTCTTTATATGTTGTAGATGTATGTTAGGCATTTGCAGGCTGTTTTGATTTCAGGTGAAGGTCTTTGAGGCTTCACACTAGGAGGGTGTGACAGAATGCTACAGGTTCTGATAGCCGTGCACAGAGGATGCATTTCTAAACTCTGCGGAGTCAGACAAAGACGTGTTGCGGCACAGGAGATGGAATCAACAACTCAGAGAAATACCTGTGAGGTTATTGAATACCTCAAGAGGCAAGGCTGTGTATGAGGGATACAGTTGCAGACAGAAGCTATGAGGAGTTCTGTGAAGCTCTGCCAAGTGGGCATTGAGCATATGAACAGTGGTGCATTGAGAAGAACTCTGCTGTGAATTCAGGAAGAAGAATCAGAATCACTGAGGATTTTGAGATATCTGTCAAGTGGGCATTGAGCAGGTGCAAAGGGTGCATAGAAGAGGACATAACTGCTGGAAGTTCTGGAGGAAGATACTCTGCCAGGAGGGCATAGAGACAGTGTGAAGACTAGCACATAGGAGAAGAGAACTCTTTGAGTTCTGTATTCCGAAGGAAGAGTCCACTAAGGGATATTCACAGGGTTGTTGAACACGCTGATAGGCTTAGCAATAGGTTGCGGAAAAAACAGAGAGCTAGGAGGCCATTACATTCTCCATCTGCGGGAGAAAAGAAAGAAAGATCTGAGTTTCCTTGGAGGTCGAAGCTACAGGAAAGCTCAGGAGGAACAACGTTTTTTCATGCGCTGGCGAGAACTCAGAGTGAGGAGTTCACAGAGGTGAGAGGAAGACAAAGGTCAGAGCCTTTGAGAACTTGGAATTCATCCAAGTGTAGGAAGAAAGTGCGCAGAAGCTCAGGAGGAGCAACGACAGCCGTCGGATCGGCCGAGGAGAACTGGACCATTGGAAGGTATTCATGACCAAAGAGTGCACAAGAGTAGAGGTGATCTGAGCCATCATATCTAGAGTAAAGAACTCGACAGCCGTCAGATATGTCATGAGTTACACGGTGGTTAAACCATTGGGAAAAGACAAGGTGAAAGTCCCGAAAGAGTTGGATTTTTGGGATATCGACACTCAGGATATCGGAGGTCCTGAGGTCGAGAAAATCGGGACATTTCAAGTCCCAAAATAGCGAAAGAATCATAGCCGTCTGTCTGAGGGAGGACGCATGTCGCATGATCATCCATTTCAGAGATCCGGGCACTGGTTCGTAGAGGTGAGTCTCGAAGGCATTGGGATATCGGAGGTCACGATATCAGGAGTCTTGAAGACAGGAGATCGGGAACTTTCCATGAAGAAATCCCGAGATTGAATCTGAGTCGTCCATTTGTGGAGACGCGTGGCGGAGATCTAGACTATCGGGGGAAGTCCTGATAGAAAATCAAGATAGAGCATCGAAGATCGACATTTCGCGAGTCCTGAGGACGAGGCGTCCGGGACATCAAAAGTCGTGAATTCGCGAGAGGCGATCAGGACCGTCCATCATAGGAGGACGCGTGGAGGAGATCAGAGTATTCGGGAGATTTCCCAAAAGGAGAAGTCGTCTGTTGGTGTTACGAGAATCGGGAAATCGTGAGTCGAGATATCAGGAATCCTGTGGACAAGGAGGGCTTGCGATTCAAAATCGCAAATTACAATTTTCTGAAAGAAAGGAGAGCTCCGTTGTGTGGGGGCCAGCTGACGTCATATCGGGGATCCCGTGCACAAGGTGTTTATGCATTTCGGCATTGTGATGTCCGAAACCTTGACAGGAGATAAGGCTGCGATCTTGTGAAATAGTGGTCGCGTGGACCAAAGGTCTAGCCCAGAGGGCTAATGAAAGTTGGAGCGTATCGGGATTCGGAGGATCGGGAATCCCATGGGCCAATGCATTGCGGCATTTGAAGGCTCGAAACCCTAACGAGAGGTAAAACTGCGGTCACGGGGAATAGTGGTCATATGGGCCAGGAGCTTAGCCAGGAGGGCTAATGAATAAAGCACCGTATCGACAGATCGGTAATCAGGAGTTCGAGGGGACAGAGGTTCTCGACATCAGAAAAGACGAAACCCTGAAACCCGAAATTAAGTCGGGAGAAGGTCACAGGCGTGTGCAGAGGCTGTGACAGAGAAATGAGAAGGACCTGTGGATTGGGTTTTCATCAGATATTCTAGTAGGGAATCAAAAGAGCCTCTTCGGCTCGCATGAGGAATTGAACGATCCTGTGAGCGGATGTAGGGTGCGTCAATTGCGTCTGCATCAGTTGGTATCAGAGATTGATTCTTGTCTTTATATTGTAGGCAAGTGAGGCAAGGCAGGACAGAACCTTGATTCTTTCTTGTACATTTCAAGTAGGAAGAGGCATAAGAGGAAAGCACTTTGATACACACATCAAGTGGTATCAGATCTAGAACTCTGTTTGTATATTTCAAGCAGAGGAAGAAGATAGAGCGTTGGAGACTCTGTGGTGATTGTTCGCGGGTAGGCAGCAATCAAGAAGACAGTCAGGAGGACTGTAGGATGAAGTTGGTAACACTCTTAGTGCGGAGTGACAGCAACAGGTTTGCTAGGAAAGAAGACATAGACAACACCATGGTTACTGAAGACCATAGACATGCTGGGAGGAAAAGCAAGGTAGAAAAGCTTGCAGAAATGGATAAACAGCTCTATGAAATAAGGGCAGACATAGAAAAGCTCGAACTGTGGATGCGGCAGGATAAGAAGCAGAGATGGGTATATGAATGGCCCATGAAGAAGATGAAAGCAAAATGGCCAGTCAAGGAGTTGATGGTCAGAGGGCAGCGCAGGCTATTAAAAATATGGTTGAGGTATGCTGAAAACCTCAATGGACCAGAAGAATAAATGGTTCAGGTATGTGAACCGGAGATTGGGAGAGGTCTAAATGATGCAGAGAGTGAATTGGGATCAGTTGGGGATCTCAAGAACTGCCAGGAGGGCAAAGAGGAAATTCCAGTTTTCCAGGAGGGCAAAGAGTTGAGATCACTGCGGGATCTCACAGACTGTCATGAGGACAGCCAGGGAATTTCACATTGCCAGCTGGGAAATGAAATGAGATCACTACGGGATCTCGAAGACTGCTAGGAGGGTAGCGAAATCATATCAGATTGCCAGTTGGGCAGAGATGAAAATTTGAGACTATCGAAAGGTCTCATGGACTCGGAGGTGAGTTCAATTCAGCAAGGGTTGCTGATGAATATGGGATCGGTTGATCTCATAGTCTGCCAGGAGAGCAGCGGAAGCATCCCATATTGCCAGGTAGGCAGGGATGAGCATGTGAGTTTTGATTAGCCCGAGGAGCTAACAGAGCAGATGATATTAGAGGTGAGTTTTAATCAGCATGTGCAGCTGACCGAGGAGGAAGATCAGGATAATATTCTGATGATTGGGGGAATTGGAGTATTCCTACCATTTGCCTAGGAGGAGGAATAAGTTTTTGTTGCAGATGGTGTAGAAATAGAAACAGAACAGTTAGCTGTGATTGTCAGGAGGAAAGAGGACTTGGAGCAGACTTTGGAAGCTTCCCAAGCAGACGAAGGAGAAAATGAGCATTCTGAGGAATGGCTCAATATTTTCAGCAAGGAAGCTGAAAGGACTACAACATGGGAGTTTGCAGAAGAAAAAGAAGAAGGGTCAGACATCATTAGTTTGGTTGATCTATATGAACAGATAGAAGCCCTGGAAGAGAGGATGAAGGTGCAGGGCATGCACATCCAACAGGTAAAGTTGGAAACTGATGAAGAAGGCATGGGAGATCATGATGATCTGCTCATGTGCCAAATTTTTTTGCAGCTGAGGAGACTGCATCAGCAGAGCTAGCCATGGGAGCAACTGGACGAAGTGATTGAAGAGATCATGGAGCTGATGATTCGATCAACAGACACTGTCAGCAAGGAGAGGCTAAACAAGAAGAAGGAAGCAGGAGCAACAGCAACAGCACATAAGCATCAACAACAATAGGAGAATGGAGCAGATGGGAAGCTCTAGAGATATTTGTTTGGGATCCAGGAGGATTTCCAACACCTGATATTGGAAGCTCATGAGTACGAGCTCATGAATCTTGCAGCTGAGGAGTATGATGCAAGAGCATCTCTCCACGTCAACCAGCCAGTCGTGTCAAGCGCGTGCATTCAAGATGAAGAGAGGCGTAGCCCTCATCTTTTAATTTGTAATTGAATGTAATTTAATATTTAAGCTGGTGAGCTATGAAGTCATGCCTTTGTGCAGGCTGTAGATAAGATAGGCATTTAATGTTTTGTATGGCGGAGATCTAGATCCAGATGCTGGACTAGACAGCCCATTCAATGTAATTGAATAGGGTAGGTAGATTGGAGGGAAGAGTTCTAAGAGCCCCTCAGGTAAAAGAGATTGGGGGTATCTCTTTAGGAGTTAGTCGAGGGAGAGATAGTTGAGATAGTAGAGAATATGCGAGTAGAGAGTAGAAGAGAGGAGTCGAGACCTTGTTACAGGCCGTGATCAAGAACACATTGTAAATACAGGCATTTTCCATATTTAATACAAAGAGTAGTTTTTCCTGCAATATTCTGTGTTGAATGGATGTCTGTGAGTGTTCTTTATATGATGTAGATGTATGTTAGGCATTTGCAAGTTGTTTTGATTTCAGGTGAAGGTATTTGAGGCTTCACACCAGGAGGGTGTGACAGAACGTTGCGGGTTCTGATAGCTGTGCATAGAGGATGCATTTCTGAACTCTACGGAGTCAGACAAAGACGTGCTGCGGCACAGGAGCTGGAATCAACAACTCAAAGAAAGACCTATGAGGTTACTGAATACCTCAGGAGGCAAGGCTGTGTATGAGGGACACAGTTGCATACATAAGATCTAAGGAGTTCTGTGAAGCTCTGCCAAGTGGGCATTGAGCATATGCCCAGTGGTGCATTGAGAAGAACTCTGTTGTGAGTTCAGGAAGAAGAATCAGAATTACTAAGGATTCTGAGAGCTCTGCCAAGTGGGCATTGAGCAGGGGCAAAGGGTGCACAGAAGAGGACAGAACTGCTAGAATTTCTGGAGGAAGATACTATGCCAGGAGGGCATAGAGACGGTGTGCAAACTAGCACACAGGAGAAGAGAACTCTTTGAGTTTTGTATTCTGAAGGAAGAGTCCACTGAGGGATCTTCACAGGGTTTTTGAACACCCTGATAGGCTCAGCAAGAGGTTGCTTGAGCAAACAGAGAGCCAGGAGGCCATTACATTCTCCATCTGCGGGAGAAAAGAAAGAAAGAGTTGGGTTTCCTTGGAGGTCGAAGCTACAGGAAAGCTCAGGAGGAACAACATTTTTTCATGCGCTGGTGAGAAATCAGAGTGAGGAGTTCAAAGAGGTGAGAGGAAGACAAAGGTCAGAGCCTTTGAGAACTTGGAATTCCTCCAAGTGCAGGAAGAAAGTGCGCATAAGCTCAGGAGGATAAATGACAGTCGTCGGATCGACCAAGGAGATCTGGACCATTGGAAGGTATTCACGTCCAGAAAGTGCACAGGAGAAGAGGTGATCTGAGTCGTCAGATCTAGAGTGAAGAACCCAACAGCCGTCAGATCTTTCATGAGTTACACAGTGGTTAAACCATCGGGAAAATCCAAGGTGAAAGTCCCGAAAGAGTTGGCTTCTCAGGATATCGAAGGTCCTGAGGTCAAGAAAACCGGGACATTTCAAGTCCTGAAACTGCGAAAGAATCGTAGCCATCCATCTGAGGGAGGACGCGTGTCACGTGATCATCCATTTCGGAGATCCAGGCACTGGTTCGTAGAGGTGAGTCTCGAAGGCATCGGGATATTGGCGTTCACGATATCGGGAGTCTTGAAGACAGGAGATCGGGAACTTTGCATGAAGAAATCCTGAGATTGAATCTGAGTCGTCCATTTGTAGAGACGTGTGGCAGAGATCCAGACTATCGAGGGAAGTCCCGATAGAAAATCAAGACGGAGCATCGGAGATCGGCATTTCTCGAGTCCTGAGGATGAGGCGTCCGAGACATCAAAAATCGTGAATTCGCGAGAGGCGATCGGGACCGTCCATCATAGGATGATGCGTGGAGGAGATCAGAGTATTCGGGAGATTTCCAGAAAGGAGAAGTCATCTGTCGACGTTACGGGAATCGGGAAATCGCGAGTCGGGATATTGGGAATCCCATGGACAAGGAGGGTTTGCGATTCGAAATCACGAAGTTCGATTTTCCAAAAGAAAGGAGAGCTTCATTGTGTGGGGGCCAGCTGACGTCATATCGGGGATCGGGATATCGGGTTTCCCGTGCACAAGGTGTTTATGCATTTCGGCATTGCGATGTCCGAAACCCCGACAGGAGATAAGGCTGTGGTCTTGTGAAATAGTGGTCGCGTGGACCAAAGGTCTAGCCCGGAGGGCTAATGGAAGTTGGAGCGTATCGGGATTCGGAGGATCGGGAATCCCATGGGCCAATGCATTGCGTCATTTGAAGGCTCGAAACCCCGACGAGAGGTAAGAATGCTGTCACGAGGAATAGTGGTCATATGGGCCAGGAGCTTAGCCAGGAGGGCTAACGAATAAAGCGCCATATCAGCAGATCAGTGATCAGGAGTTCGAGGGGATAGAGGTTCTCAACATCAGAAAAGATGAAACCCCGAAACCTGAAATTAAGTCGGGAGAAGGTCACAAGTGCGTGCAGAGGCCGTGACAGGGAAATGAGAAGGACCTGTGGATTGGGTTTTCATCAGAGATTCTAGTAGGGAATCGCAAGAGATTCTTCGGCTCGCATGAGGAATTGAACGATCCTGTGAGTGGACGTAGGGTGCGTCAATTGCGTCTTCATCAATATGCCTTGAAAATGTAGAGGCTGAGAGAGTGTTAGAGGAACTTCATGATGGACCGATGGGGGGACAGTTTACAGGAGTAACCATCGCTCACAAAATTTTAAGGGAAGGATATTATTTTCCAACCTTATTCAGGGACGCACACACATATTTTAGGAAATGCAAATTTTTTCAATTTAGGGTTGGAAAAGAGAAAAGGGCAACCATTTCATTGCAACTAGTGACAATTTCTATACTTTTTGAGCAATGGGGGATAGACATAATAACAAAAATAAATATGAATTCATAAAAACAACACAAATACATACTTATGACAATTGACTACTTTCTGAGGTGGTTGGAATCTATTCCTCTCACTCATGTTAATGAAAAAGTAGTGATACAGTTTTTGGAGCAACAAATCATGACGATATTTGGGGTACCTTCACTTTTGGTATTTTATAATGATGCATATTTATATTCTGCTCTCTTAACTAAATTTTCTTTAGATAAAGGGATTATTATATGTTACTCTTCCAACTATTATCCACAAGGGAATTGTGTCGTTGAGTCTTCTAATAAAAATCTGGTAAGAATCCTTACGAAGACAGTAGTTGAAAATCACCAGAACTAGCACAATGCACTTCACAATTCTCTATGCGTCGACAGGGTAACCCCTAAGAAAGGTCTAGGGAATTCTCCCTACTTTATGGGATATGGTAAATAATCCATCCTACCAACTAACCTATACCTACCATATTTTCAACTTTCTCATTCCTCCACAGGACAACCCTTGAAATCCCCAATAGATCATTCCAACATCCTTTCACATTGTTGATTCATTCATCACAGTTACTTCGAAAGATGACACACATGATGTAAGAAATAAATGAAGATCTAAATTAGATTATTTGTACTAAAGGGTGATGAGTTCAAATGTGAGGGGCTAACTGATACTTAAAAGGCTAACTGATATTTATTTGAATGTATTTTTGAACAATTTCATAATTCACACAGAACTATTTAATTGTTTCACAATAACTCATGATTGATCTAGTTGCGCTTAGGGATCAAATTGTGTTGTATTTATCACAAATTTTTGGATTGGTGAGTACTCAACGCAAAAAAATATTCACGCACATGTATTTATGATAATTTCCTCTGCAATTCTCTTAATAGAGGGGATACTAAGTTAAGTTGTGTACTCTAGGAAATATTCCACCCAGATGACCAGTAACTTGTCGATCACTGAAGACCCCAAAGGGAGGAAATGAGAAAGTTGGAGAGGCATCCATATTGGATGTTAAGAAGCTGTATTTTTCCCCAAACGCGGAGTCGGTGGTCAAAATGTCTCAAAAAAAGCCAGTGAGTCCACCTCCACTTTTCAAAGATACAAACAATAGCATGACATGTAAGGTAACCCTGCCCTCCTAGCTTGATTTATATAACAAAATTCATTATGAATATATCCCATAATTCATGCCTCATAGAGACATGGAGGTGAGAGAACTAAATGACCAAATGTTCCATAACATCAGACATTCTTCATTATATATGGTGGCGGCTAGAAGCCTTTTTTTACCATGTGTGGAAACTATACAATGGATCATCCATCATGCTGATGTAGAAACATTCCTGCTAAATAACAAATATGGAGAGTGTATCGGTGTATTCTTGCCAACAAAAGTAAGAACATACTACAAACTTAAGGACATTGAATTTAGGTTGAAAAGTGATTTTTTTTTGGAATTCTATGAACACTGTAATACCAGTCAATTTTTGGCATTCTGGTGGAGGGAAGACAAGAAATTTTTGAATCGGACCTTGGGGTGGTAAAACACGGTGAACCTTCAAGAACCTTACATTTTCTTGATGGCTCTAATCTGTTGTTTATATGGGGAAAAGGATTGCTCCAAGTTCTCCGAGGCTTGGATTCCTTCGGCTTATACAATAGCTATATTGGGAAGCATCTTCAACTATAGAACTATTATTTCTAAGCGATTAAGCACTAGAATTGAGGAAGCCTAGAACCCAAAAACTAGAGAAACCCTTGCATTCTACATGGAATATTATCTCCTATATGCAATATGCACTAGGAATGTATTATCAGATTTGAGCCTAAGCTAGCATATCTTTGAATTGTCGGTACATGTTTATTTCAACATCCTATGGGAGAACATGTACAAAAGATAAATCTTTATAATATGTGATGGATTAATAGCTCGGGAGTACTCACTGATATTTAAACAAGACTCCCAAGGATCTCAAAAGCAACAAGGAAAGTGATATCCAATATTGGGCACTGGTATCTAGAGGAAAGAAGCACATATATCATAATTTTTAGAGCCACTGGCACACTTTCTATCAATTCATGTGCCTGATAAACTAGTGTTGGGAGAAATTTGCTACCATACCATATTGCAAGGGTTCAATGCATATTTGGTAAAACACAAGAAAATGATATTTATTCCCTATTGGTTTTATGTAGGTTACCATTTCATGAAGAACATTACACAATCCATACAAGAATCTTAGAGTCAAATGGAGTACAATTTAGTTACTGAGAGATATAGGAAACACGACCCTAGTAGACTAGTGGTTGAGCATGCTAATCAAGTGATATCCCATTGGACATACATGCATGATGATTTTGAGTATGAAATCTTCACAAAGAATGACTTGGATAGGGATGAAGTATTTCAAATAAAAGAAAAACTGGACCTAGTCAAGTTCATGGTGTTGCCTGGGGATGAACAATTAGACTTTTTAGAGAAAACAATTGAGGCAGTGGCATAAGCACAACATGAAGGTTCATAGTAGACAACAGATAGGTCAGAGCAGACAATAGACAATGCCAAAAATAACATCCATGGTAATAACCCCAGTTACTCTCAGGGAATAAGGGGAGCTATAAAACCCTGAAAATACCTCAAATGGGGAATACAATGAACAACAAATTTTAGAGCGAACATATATAGGAGAACCAGAAGCTCGGCCAACAACTGCAATTTCAAGGGGAGTGGCTCCTGTTATTCTTGATTTGACCATGGTATACGATAGTGACAAATAGGAGTTGTATCCTGCAGTTCCTATTTTGAATGAGGCAGTGACAGAGATGTTGGACACACAATTTCCCCAAGGACAACCACCTTTAAAAATATACATAGGCATGAATACAACTAAAGTCCATATCACCTCTTCAGATCGAACCTCGCAATCAATAGATAGAGGGGAAGGTTGTAACAAAGGCCAACAAGAGAAAAGAGATAGAGAGGAAATAGAAACTCTAAGGAATAAATATGAGGATGGTAATGGGACTGACATTGTAAAGAATGAAACAGAAGGAAAAGCGGAAGAAGAATGGAACCCCAATGCTGAGAATTAATTAAGAGGTAATACTAGAAAAGGAGTGGTTGATGAAGAGTTGGAGAGTACCAAAGGATCCAAAAATACCCAGACAGGACCGTCATCACATTCTACACTCCCAGGGTCAACGACTTCGGTAGAAACCACAATAGAGGGGGTCATGGAAAATACCTCCAACATTAAACACATTAGAGATTCACCCATTAATCTAGGAGTCTAAAAAGGTAAGGAGGTATTTCTTGAACATTTTCGTACACCGGGAAGCTTGGGAAATTCCCTCTCATGGGGTAACCATCCAATTCGAGAGCCTATAGAGGAGTTGGTTGATGCCCAATATATAGCTTATAACATAAATATGAAGGTGGTGGTAAGAAGAACATGAAAGAAGAGGAGACTCACTCTAGACAATGCAATGTTAATTACTATGGACGAGACCCTACTGGACGCTACGTAGTCTAAGGTGAGCCAAGAATTGGGAGCAGGCATGGCTATATTTAGTACCACTACGGAGAGGGAAAGATAGGATGAGTGCGAAGATGATTCTATGAGAGATGGGTTAGTGAATCTCAGGAATCAAGTGGAATATTACCAGGACACCATGCAAGAATTTAGATACATGAGAGCTGAGTTGGGAGAGATATATAGTCAATTTAAGTTTGCAAGAGAAATTTTCATGACTAGGATAATTGGCTATCAGGAGGAAACCTTGATGCGCCTCATAGCTTACAAATACATGATGAAGTGGTCTGATAAATATCATCACATGTTATAAAAAATCGAGTACATCAGATAAATATATAAAGGTTGGGGAACAAAGGAACATGGCATCATAATCCTCACTGGCGACTGCTTGGTTAGGTTCAAAACAACATCAGAGTATTGGCTACAATTGGTGATAGAGACACATCGGAGAATGCAGGAAAGATGGGAATAATGTCTCGGGAATTTGAACAACATCAATCAAAAGATGAGGAACCTTCGATTTCCATAATTCGGCACACCCAATGACTTTTTCAACCTACGCACGATAGTATGGAAGTTCAAGGAGATCGATGTTGAATTTGAAGTGGAAATTCGAGATATCTGAAAAGTTGAAAAGGGACACGTTAAGAGACTTGTCGATGGGCCTATATGGGTAGCGTTGGTCCTACGACATCTAGGCTTCGAGGTGGACAAATTCAAATACAGGGTGATGGAAATGAAGGATAAGCTCAACATGTTAATGGAGCAACATCGATTCCCATATTTTCATACTTGCAAGGATTTATTCTCCTGGTGGTTTGAGTATGACAGAGAGAACCCTTTGAGATGATTGAATATTATTGATAGCTTTCACATATAACCAATCCATTTTATCTTTTGTTTTCTTTTGTTAAGTGAACCTTGTTGTTAATTTTTGTATGATATTTTTGTATAAATAAGGAGGTCAACATCATTTTGAAATGTCAACAGTTTTGTGTAATAGTTGATAGTTAGATGAAAAAACTATTTTTGAGTTTAATATTGAAGCACATCTTGAGCTAGAGGCAAATTTATTCCAAAGCTTGTGGATTAGCGTAGTCGATGGATTGTTCTTCATATAGTTATCTACTACGAGCTATTTAGTAAGATTGTAATTGTTTTTAAGCTATCTGGAATGATTATGATTTCTAAATGAATATTGGTGTAAATTTTGATTGTGTTTTAAAAGAAGTTGTGTTATATTGTAATCAAAATTACTTCCATCTACCTATTATTTTCGCATATGATCTCCTTTCTTAGATGATATTTACTATTTGATCAATAGAAAAGTATTTTTGTTTAATATTGATTAGAAAGAGATTTCATTTACATGTTTTTGGTAAAGGTTAACCTACACTCAGCCTTCTTCTAAATTTAGTTATTGAATACTTCATAAATAAACTAATTACTAAAATATTTTAGAATATCCTTCCTTAAACTGAAAATAAATCCCATTGAAACTTGTCAGATCATTCATCTGGAAAATCACGCTGACTTAAACAGGGAAGAGTTTGATTGGGCCTTGTCTCTGGATGTGATTCCTACTATTGATTTAAAGGGAATTTTGACCCCTCAACATGTAGGTTCTTCCATAGTTATGCACGATTTGGGAGTCTTGTGTTGGGATTTCCCTAAATACAAATCCCATGATAATGTTTTGGCACTATTTCCAAGGAGGATTGAGTCATTCTCCTCAACGACACATCTTTGGTAAACTTCTCCAGAAGCCCTTATATTACAAGTTTACCTGATGATTCCACTAAGGGTAGTTCCCTCACCTCCTTTTTATTATCCAAGGGGGGTCAACTAGTGACTCCGCTAACATATTACAAGGTGTCATCCTACTCTCAAATTTGTGATATTGTGCATTTCAAGTAATGGAATTATGGCACATTTTTCACAGGCAAGAGTCTGATTGGGCCTCATTTATAGATGTGATTCCTATTATTGAGTTAAAGGGAATTTTTACCCCTCAAAATGTAGGTTCTTCCATAGTTATGCACAATTTGGGAGTCTTGTGTTGGGATTTGCCTAAATACAAATCCCATGATAACGTTTTGGCATTATTACGAGGAGGATTGAGTCATTCTCCTCAATGACATATCTTTGGTAAACTTCTCCAGAATCCCTTATCTTACCATTTTACCCGGCAGCTCCACTAAGTGTAGCTCCCTCACCATCTTTTGATGATCCAAGGGGGATCAATTGATGACTCCACTAACATATTCCAAGGTGTCATCCTACTCTCAAATTTGTGATATTGTGCATTTTTGGGTAATGGAATTATGGCACATTTGTCACTTCATAGAATGTTTCCCTCCCTAGATATTGAAGATATTCCAGGATACCCAAATCACTTTCCTCCGGGTTGGGGGAATAATTGTCCAAAATTTAATGGAGACCTGTCCTTGGCTATTACTCATGTTGTGAATTTCTTGAAGTATGTTTCAAAGATAGATGTGACACATTAAGATGTGCTAACAATATTTGTTTTTCTATCTATGGAAACAAGACAAAAGGACCTGGTTAAGAATACTCTCGATCCAAAGAGTATATCTTATCTTATAATTTTCATTGAAGAAATCCTCAAAAGGTGGGCCCCAAGAACACAAAGATATTGTGACATTTTCCATGATTTCATGATGGCCCTACAAAGTGAAGGGTTAATTTCCATCCTTGATGAGGAAGAATAAGAATCCATTTATGAACAAGAAGTTGAAGAGAAGACTCATGAAGAGGGTTACCAATCCCTCAGAGAGGAGCAAGAATTAACTCATGATTCTATTGAAGAAAATGAAGACTTGAATGAAGAACAAGAGACTGAAGAGGTTAATCATGAGGAAGATCACCATATCCAAAAACATGATTTTCCTTGTGAATATGTCGAAGAAGAACCCTTTGATGAAATGCACCATGTTGAAGACCTGATCCATGAAGACAAATCCCCGGTATTTTATCCAATATTAAATGAAGTCATCCAAGATTTCATTCCTCCTGCATATGAAGAAAAGAACATGGTGAGTTATACTCCTTTCCAAATTTTCGATGTTGTTGCATTTCATGAATGGGAAAATGAAGAGGTGTTAGGATAACCCTTGGATGCATTAAACCCCTCATGTTATAATAAAGGTGATGATGTGATTGAGAATATTGTTGATTTTATACATGTTGGGAGATGTAAATGGGATGTGATTTGTCCCGGTAGAGATCCCATTTCCAATATTGAAGTTCATTTTCAATTGTTTCCTTTACAGCAACCATATATGATTGCTACTAATCCAAAAGCCTAGAAACATGAAGATGGCATGATTACATATTTTTTTTATCACCCAGGGATGAATTTTTGCAACATTCTCATGATAATTTTTGGTCATATCCCGGGGGGTTCTGATAAGCACTAGGATTTATTCTATGAAGAAAATTTTCAACCACCGTTGTGCTCTAACTTTGATGAATATGTGGTCATGATTCGCCCAGAGCAAGATCTTTGTGATGAAATTTTCCATCCTTCTCCTTTTTCACCTTGTTATTTCTCTATAGATGTGGTTGGTAGCTTTCCTCATGATAGTCTCTTTCCTTTTGGACATATTTATTTTTAGTCTTTGGTTTGTTGTAGGTATTTTTAGTTACACACACAACACTGACAATCCTTGGGTTGGGAGAAAGATTTTTTCTCTAGACCCAGTTTCATCCATTACCTTGCACTCTCTTTTCCCATAGAAAACTCATCTTTCCTCAGGTTCCTTCTCATCCCTTCTCAATCTTTGGGTAATGACCTGGTTGTTGAGGATGTGTATCTTCCTTTCTCTTATTCTTTTGGTCTTTTGGTCTTGTCCTATCTAGGTGGAACACCTAATAGGGTTGGATGAATACCCTCACATACTTAAACTTGGAAACTCACATGGGGTCTTGGGCTAGTGTGATATTTGAAGGGGATACTAAGGTGAATTATCTTGCATGGCTTATATCTTAAGTTGCAAGTTACTTTTCATGTTTTAAGGACTGATGTGTCTTATGAACTTTGGATAACCATGTTTCATACTTTGATTTGTTTTGGATGGACCTGGCATGGCTCTTTGAGAGACATCCTGCGCTTGTACCCAAGACATTGTGCCTTTATTTCAGGACCTGGGCATGTGTAATGGAGAGTATTGGGTCATCCAGTGAATCACCATATATAAGGTGACTTGAATTCACCTTATATGGCTGGAGATTGTTAGGGTTTGATGGATTGATGGGTACCTAAGATGATTTGGCATAACCTTGGGTGAGGAGACACCTCATTTCACATTTGCTTCACCTTGGAGGATACCACATGGCCTCTGGAGGACCTACCTTATCCTTTGGAGGGTTGAGATCACCCTCCTAGGCCTTGACGTCTCACACATGTGGGAATTTCGATGTATTTTTTCATTTATTACACATTGTAAAGGTTAAATGAGGGGTCGTCCCCACTTGAATAGTAAACTTGTCAAGTTATGTGGAAAAATGATAGCACTAGGCCTCATATAACAAAAGGTAGTGCTACATTTTCATTTCATCATCTTCCACTCACCATTTTATGGGTAACTACTTCTAAAATATTCTCCCTATATGAGTAACTAACTCTTCTCGCTCATGTGTTATGCTTGGAAGGTCTCTTATGGATGGGTTTTGCTGATTTTTGGTGGATGTTTCTGTAATTAAGGTGAAATCTCTTGGTTTCTTGGATGAAGTAAGTGAATTCCTGCATTTCTTATTTATGTTATTAATGTTCATGGTGAAATTGTTATTTTGTTGCAAGAAGTCTTGTTTATTGAAACCCTAAGAGAGGAACATAAGTGCTTATTCCTCTCAAAAGGTGATATTTATCAAGAATTTGTGAATTGTCCTTGATGGGGTTAGAACCCTAAATCCCTAAAGTTCTATCACTTTAGGATTTTAGCCCTAGATAATTGATCTTAACCTATTTGAAGCTACAAGAAGGGGAAAATGGTTTCTAGGGCCCAAATGTGCTTGCACTCTAGAAGTCCTTCTCTTCAAGATTCAAATCCTAAGGCCCAAATGTGCTTGCACCTTAGGGTTTGAATCATACCTCTTGGTTTCAAGTAGGCCAACATTGAAGCTTAGTTGCATTAGAAAACTCCATACCCTAAAAGGCACTGATCTAAGAATTTATTCTCTTGGTGAACTGATTGATAAACACTCTCTTTCAAAACTCTCAAGTTCTCTACTAATTGTACTAACATTAACATTGTAAATATCACTATATTTCTTGTTGTTGTTATAAAAAAATTCTACATCCATCTGAAAACACTTTAATTTGTTGCATACACTCATTCTTTGGTGGCTTAACTTACTCAGAAATAACATCTAACATTTGGATAATATTCTAGTGGATGTATGCTAAGTTTTCATGGTCAGATTTTACATTTTTTAGAACCAATTCTTCTTGTTGTTGTTACTAATCATTTATTGTTGTCATATAATTGTTTACTACTGCAAATTTGTAACAACCATCACATCTTGTTTTTTTTGGTGTCCTAAGAGGTTAAGTTTTCATACTTTGACTTGGAATTTTTTATATATGGGTGTGTGTGTGTGTGTGTGTGTGTGTGTGCATGCTATAAAGTGTTCTTTTTTTGAGCAGGTACTTAGATCATATTCAAACATTTTATTTTCCTTGACCTAGACCATTCATCTGGTGATCAAGATAGGGTGCAATGGGCTTGGATACTATACTTGATATTTGATCTCTTGAGGCCACCAATGAAGCCTCCCTTGTGGTGGACCTCTTCCATCACTAAAATGAGGGAAGTCCCTACTAAGGTGACGGTGGTAGTTTCTTCCATTGTTATGCAATATTTGAGAGTCTTGTGTTGGGATTTGCATAAGTACAAATCCTGCGATAACAAACCTCATACTTCATCTCATCATATTGCTAGTTTTCCCATTATCAACTCCCATATCATGTCATGATTCAATTGGTTTTGTTGAATGCACACCCACATTTTCATTGTCCTTTCATCTCATCCAAGATAAATTTTCCATTTGTAGATCAACCCTTCATCCATTTAGATAATACAGAAACCCACCCATGCGGCCCCCACCCTCCATCAATTTTCCTCAAATTCTTGTGTCCCAACCAGGCCAAGCCATATTTCACTAGGGGGCCCATTTCTGTATGTGCATATTCAACCCAAATCATTATTTATTCATTTGGTAATTGTACGAAGTACCTTTTGATTTTCAGCAAGTACATAGAATTTTTCCATCATATCCAATGGAATTTTCTACCTGGAAAAGAAACCCCCATCACCCTTGGTTGGCGCATTTATATTTCAGAACCATGTCTACAAAAACAATTATCACTGGCCAAACCCCGAGTATCCCAATACCCTCTATCCAAGATCTCTAAGTTTTGACCTCCCCCCCCCCTCTTTTTGCAGCCTTTTCAAATTAACACGGATTATCCCAATATATAGTTGTCCCCCTGACACCAGATTATGTTTCTCGATTTCTTCCATCCATCACTAATACCCCAACCAAGGGAATTTTTTGAGTCTCATGCATTCTTGACTTCATCCATTTTACCAATCATCCAACCTCACCACAAGTTAGTACCTGATACAATCTTTGATTGGTTGATTTCAAGGAGCCCTTCGCTTCTTGCAGTCGCGGCTTCCTACCTATCGACATTAACGCAAGTTTCCAATAAGCTGGAAGTATCTTGACGCTCATTACACTCTAAATGAAGAGCCTTGGATGGCACAAAAAGGGTATTTTTTTTATTTATGATTACATTGACCCCCGTAATATTTGACCTCAACACAGTTTCATACTATGGTGGGTCTTATTATGCAACCATTGCAATCCTTAGTACAAGTTGAACACCTTTGAACTTAACAGACCATAAATTCCTATGAGTCACAAATGCTCATCATGGTTGTTCATTTCTCAATTTAGAGAAGGTTCCCATATCAAAGCCTTCATTTTCCATTTAATTCCCCCGAGGGCACTGCAAATCTCCAGTTCATCAAATCTTTCAGTTACAATTACATATTTCTGGTTTTATGGCATGAGCATAGGGCATGCCCACCTCATTTTTATAAATATGCTTATTCATTTTCATAGAAATTTGGTTATGAATGAATCTCCTCTCTTCCCTCTAATTGATCATCCTTATAGTTCTCTTTCAACCTTATTCAAATCCTTTACAATATGATACTACACCAAGTAAAAGAAACGATGAAGTATTCCAACTATATGTAAGCTCCTAACCTCACACATCAGGGGGCATCTACTATCACCTAAAAATATCTCAATGAGATATAAAGGTGATTGTTGGAGAAGTCACCAGTGCAACATACAAAACAACATACCTTCAACATTAATAGGTTCCATTCAAAAAATCCAAAAAACTATGGAAAGTGGATCCCTGGATTTTAGCACAGGATATCGAGGTCATTTTTGTGCTATTAGCGCAAAACAATACAGGTCAACAAATGCAAGTATGCGCCATTAGCGTGTTATGTGCAACTATCATCAAAGAGACCTTCCATGATCTAAAAAATGATGTATTAATGATCTCGGTCAAATCTCACACACCCTCAACTCAAGCATACCTCATTAGGCAAACTATCAAGGCCTAGGATTAGCTTTGGGAGCACTAGAAGGCTAATAGATCCACCTACATGGGGGATATCCTTTCACATTGTAAACTAGTTGGAAAATAGCTTGAAAGAAACCATAACATAAAGCTTGGAGTATGCACAAAAACAAGAGTTTCATTTGTAGTGTTATGTTGTTGAATTATGTCTTGAGAGTCCATCATTTTCCAAGATCATTCCAACATCCATAACGAAATCCAAGTTTCTCACCTCTTGAGAATTTGGTCATAATTCTTCATTTCAATTTTATCTTGTAAGAAGGAGAAGAAGGCCCTCATAGGGATCAACAAGGACCCTCTTGTTGATGAGAGGAAATGAATGTTTGTATGTCAACTTTTCAATTTCTTGGTCAGCTAAACCAATAGGAGGCGGGAATGATCACTCTGATTTTATAGGCTAAGTCTTAACATAATCTCTTCCTTCATGACAAGTTAGGAAAGATAACACAAAAAAAAGGTGTATATGATATTATTCTAAAAGGATAAAAAACATGATATCATACATATGTGTACCAACAACATAGCAACACATGAACTCGACTTAAAATACTCTACGGAATTTAGAAATTGCATCCTTGTATACCATATTTCCCTACTTTTAACCCCTTTCCACCTAACTAGACCTTGCATAAATCCATAATTATGTGGGATTTAGACTTAATATGTTTTCATTACATTTATTTAGTACTTTACATGAATTTATAATTAAAAATTAGAAAAAAAACATATTTTCATTTATCTTTGAGTTACGTTGCAAAGATGATATGCCAGACAAGTTGTTGTGCAAATTGTGATGTTTCCACAAGGGGATGTTTTGGTTCAATTGCCACAACACTCATTTTCAGTTGTTGGAACACTTATTTTTAGTTGTTGCAATACTCATTTTCAATTGATGCAACTCACCAGGGAGCTATTCTGTGATGCAACTCCACCTGTGTTGCAACTCTCCTGAAGTACATTTGTTGAACTCTCATTACCACAACTCCACATGTGTTGAAACTCACCTTAAGTACAGTTGTTTCAACTCTCGTTACTGCAACTCCACCTGTTTTGCAACTCACATGAAGTATAGTTGTTGCAACTCTCGTTTCTGCAACTCCGATTGCTGCAACTTCGTTTGTGTTGCAACTCGCCCAAGGAACCTTGAGCTATTGGAAACGTGAGTCATGCTTTCACATATTTTTCATTTATGGATTTATTCAAGAATAATATTAGTCCAAGAAAATAAAATATACAGAGATAATTTTTCAATTCCAAGACAAAATATTAGTTTCAGTGGTTAACCAAGAATCTTGGAATTTTTGTGAAAAAGATCTTGGAGTTATTTATTATTTTCTAATTGTTAGCAAATAATTTGGAAGTCATTTATTAATTTTTAATTGTTAGCGAAATATCTTGGAGTTATTCATTAATTGCTAATTATTAGTTGGAAACTATTTCTTATTTATGAAAATGTTGTAACCACTATGGATTTATTAAATCCATACTTGGGTTTATTTAGATATTTGTTATTTCTAGTTTCCATTCAATCTATGTAGAAAAGAGAGAAATCTCTCCATTATTTGAGGAGGACTTTTATAGAAATTTCCAAATGACAATGAAATAATTCATTAAGTTTGTATTTCATTTTTTAATTGTAGTTTTATAATTTCCATAGTGTGTGATTTAATTAATTAATTGATTCTATTTTCTTTGTATATTTGTAATAGATTAATTTATTTTGATTAATTTAATTAATTTAATTAATTCACGTTGTAAGTGTTGGTATAGAATAATATCAACACTTTGTTTTATGGAGGAAAGGTCCACTCTAATAGAACAAAGTGTTGTGTAGCTTATGTAGTTTTCTTTAATTTTTCGTTATGTGATTTAATTATGCAAGTTGTTAATTATTTTTTGTGTTCTCCAATTCATTTATGTTGTTAATTATTCGGGAGGGATTGTATTTATTCAGTCATGCAATTGATTATTCACATAGGATTGTATTCCATTATGTGCTTAACGCAATGATTGCAATTGTTGTTCAGAGTAATGACAAGGATCATATTGGAAAGGATTAGGCTATAATTTTGAGGACTTAGTTAATTCCTTTTCCAGCAAGTAGTTAATCAATTTCCTTTCATCATGTGTGATTTATTTTCAGCAAGCGTGGTGTGAATCTCAATTTTTGCGAGTAATTTAGAGTTTCAATTCTGCTATTAGTTTTACTACACATAGCTTGGGTTTCTTCGGGAAACAGTTGAGTCATGTTTCTAATACCTGCAGCTGGTATGAATTTCCTTTCCATCATAGTAGTTAGCATATTTACTTTTTTGCTGGCGTGACATTTACTTTCATGCATGTGTGTTTACTTTCCAACAAGAGTGATTTACTTTCGTGTATGTGTGTTTTCTTTCCAACAAGAGTGATTTATTTTCCTTCTTATGTGTTTACTTTCTCGCAAGTGTGATATTTCAATTCCTGCAAGTGTGATTTACTTTCCATAGTTTGTAAAACCGTGCCAGAGATTGAGAATTATCTATACTTTGACCAAAAACACAATAATTGATACTACAACTACATATCAAACCAATGGGAGAGTAGAGTCTAGCTTACATATACAATGCATGGTAACTCACAAATTTCATACAATCCCTAGATTGATAATTAAATGCACAATCGTTTTAGTTGTCTTTCTAAGAAATTAGAAAGGTAATTAAAAAGTCTGTCATTTTTTATGTCATTGTCGGGGAGTTAGCAAAGGTGCATTTCCATTCTTTCATTGGTTTGAAATTCATTCTAGAATTTTTATTCTTGCATTGGTTTTAAATTCATTGTTTCATTTTCATTATTGCATTGGTTTGAAATTTGTTTTTACTTTTTATTTCTTGAATTGGTTTGAATTTCATTTTCATTCTTGCATTGGTTTGAATAGTATGTGTTCATGGTTTTCGCACATGATATAGGTCATTTAGATACATTGATTGAATTACCAAAGATTTTTTATGGTGTGTTAGCACTAGGAGTCACCTTCAGATTGCATGGAAGGCAAGCCCAGTACCCATCAAGTTATATGTGAATGATAGAGTGTTTTAACGGGTCAAATGGAAAAGGACTCAAATGGTAATGTTCTAACTTAGACAACAGGGCTAGCATGCACCAGCAATGGAGTTCTTGGCTAACTTCTACCAGTAGTTTGGGAGTAAGTATGAATAGAGGGAAGACTTGAGTGAGAGGAGTGTAGGGACTATTGCAAACATCAAATCTACAAAAGTCCAAGGAATAAAGTTTCTAATCACAAGATCTTCTTGACATCAGAAACTAAGAAAGATAAATAAACATCATGATAATATAATGATAAAAAATCCACCATCACATCACCACAATAATTCATGTGAATCCTTCAAAGCATGAACATTTAGTGAATGAAGGAAATAGACTGGAAAGGAAGATGATTTCTATTAGCCAAAAAGTATTAAGTCTAGTACATCACTATATCATAGTCACTTCATCAAAATATTACAAAATAAAGGGGGCCTTGCTCAACCATCCAAACCTACTAAAGAAATTGCTCTATCTATTTATATAAAAAAGGGATGCAACAGTTGGAGGTACGAGTTGGCCTCCTTCCCTTGAAAATCTCTTAAACATTTATTTTTTTTAACAACTAAGAAAACAACCTATGCTATAAAACATGAAAATGTTGGTGACTAATCCAATCATGCTTCTAACTGATTTGATCCTCTTTTGTTGCTCAACTCTTGTTTTTCCATGTGTCCTTTTGGAGCCTGTAGTTGTCCTCAACATGCCAGCTACTACTTCTGTAATTTCTCCATCATCAACTTATCCAAGGTTGTTGGCCTAGTCCTCCTAGATTCTTGGTGTTTGCTGGCAACTTCCTTGGCTAACAACTCTGGATAGCGCACCCTAAAATGGAACAAGGAGAGAAGGTAGCGCCTGTAGGTAGCACCCTTGTGCTGCATATATGTGCCAACATTTATCCTCTGTTGAAATATAAGGTAGTGCCTGTAGGTAGTGCCCCTGTGTTGTGCCTATGTGTAAACCTTCTCCCTACCAAATATTACATAGTGCCTGTAGGTAGCGCCACTGTGTTGCACCCGTATACCAATTCCGCGCTCTGTGTAATATTACGCAACGCTTTTACGCAATGCCACTTATGGTGTGTCTGCATACAAGTTTGGGTAGCAATGCCAAAACATAGCGTCTTTGAATCTTGAACAAGTGCAGAGCAGATTGTGTCCTTCCATGATGACAAAACCATTTTACTTGGGTGCCTTGACTATACCATAGGTAGTGCTTTTACCACTGAGTGAAGCTAGAACTTAGAAAAAACTCAAAATCCATATAGCTAAACGCCTAGAAGCCTGTATAGATGGAAAATATAGTATTTTCATATTAGTTAACCCTCCCCAAAAAGGAACAATCCCCAAAAATGGAGCTTACCCCTTACCAACTATATTGTCATATTGACACTTAGCCTCGCACTCTTTCTGGTAGAAAGAGTATCTTCAATTGACTCAACAGACTTCTTCTTCTTAGCACTGGCATACTTCTTCAATGTAGTTGTGCTCTCCTTAGTTGTTGGTCTGTCATCTTCAATGGCAGCCTCAAACAACACTTGTAAATTCCTTTGGGCTACCTCATCTTGGAAATGCTTCAGTTCTGCCTTTAGCTTCCTATTTTGAGCCTGGAAGCCTCTGTTATGCCTGTAGAGGTTTTGGAGCTGTCTATGTAGGTGTTGAGTCCTCCTTGCTGCAAATATTTCCAAGTCAAGGGTATGAATGTAGCCATCCATAAGCTCTGTCATCTTGACTCTTTCAAACATGGATTCCTTTTTCAATTTAGCCACTTCTTTTCTTGACTCCTTAAGTTGTCTGATAAGTCTCTTGAAGGTATGACCACCAGGGGGAATAGAGACATGCATAGTCTCAGTAGGCTTCTTCTTGTCCTCTTCTTCCATCTGTACAGGAATTTTCTTGTGTGTTTAATCAACCTTCTCAAAACCCTTTCCTTTATGCTTCTTCTCTTGCACAACAACTTCTCCTTTTTCCTTCACAGGCTCTTCAAAATATTTCACAAAGACTTCATATTTCCTCTCCAAAGGTCTTTTGGTACCTTTACCCTTATTCCTATGAATAGGGGTTTCTGATTTCTCCTCCACAGGATTTTCAATTCTTTTTCCTTTCTTCTTATGTAGAGGAGTTTCTGGTAAATACTGCTCTTTGAAAACCTCCTTAGGAATTTATGACCTAGTGAAAGGTCTTTTACCCTTGATTTCAACTGCTGGAGGAGAAGAGGGAAAGAGAAGCTTCTTTCCTCTCTTAGATGTCAACTTGGTAGAGGAAGTCACTTCTTCTAACCCTGGTGGAGGTGGGGGTAAGAAATATCTATGTGGAGAAGGACAAATCTCCTCCTCGGCTTCCATGACCTTCTTGGTGATTTCTGAAATAGGGGCTCTGACCTTTCTCTTCTTGATGATACTTGCTTTAGTACTAGTGCATGCTGAAGGAACTACAATCTGTGATTGGGGAGTAGGTGTTGGGTCCAGCTGGAAGTGAGAAGTAACCACAAAATTCTCCCATGAAATCTCTTTCTTTCCCAACTCTTCAGAGACTAACATTTTGATCAATCCTAAGTGGAAAAAGATAGAATCCACATCCTTAGATTTGTCTTGCACCCTATATGAAATTTTACCTATACTTCACAATAGGTGATAAGGAAAATTCATCTCAATATTACCAATAAAATGTAACAACAATCTTATGTGGTAATGATACAAGGTGTTAAATCTCCCTTCACAAGTAAAATATCTCTGTATGATTTTCAAAATTCTATCAAACTGCTCGATCAGTTGATTCCTTGGCATACTCTTAGAAAACTCATTGGCTTGATATTCAGTCTTAAAGAGATCTTTAACAAAGGGTGAACTCAAAACCATGGCCTTGAACCACTTTTCACCTGAAATGGGAATCCCTGTTGCAGTTGAGATGGAGGTTTCAGTTACCTCAAATTCCAAATCCCCAACTCTAGTTTTCTTGCCATCAAAATTTAATGCAAACTATTTTGCTACCTATGGATGGCCTCTCTGCATGTTCTGGCAGAAAGAGAAGCATCCTGCTCTTTGAAATATCTCCCTTTCCATGGGCTCTGTGTCAAAAATGTGCATGTCCATAGGTTCTGTCCTAACTATCTTTCCACCTTTGTGTGCTTTCTTTGACTGAGGGGTCTCCATGACTCAAAATGAGGGTTCTTGGGAGGCTTAAGGGATGCTAATGACTAGAAAGCTTCAATTCAGGTTTCAAATGTACAAATATGGCCCTTAAAATTGACAGTGCTTAGAAAACCGAGCTTGACTATGGAAAATAGACCTTTATACTTGTACAGGATTTTTAGAGAGTAGACTGTGCAGGGGTAATCTAGAATGGCTCTTTGTACAGAATGAAAGGGAGCAAGGAAAACAGAGAGGGTTTGAGCAACACCTCTGGGTAACGCAATGCATACACAAAGGATAGTTTATTACAGGCCTGTGACTTCAATGGTTAAAGAAAATGACAGTAATCATACCATGGACATGGGCAAGGACGTTTTCAAGTATGAAAATATGGCTTCCTTACTACCCTACAGGCTTAACAAATCGAAAACCTGAGCACAAATTTCCCAAGAATATTAATATGCAACGGAGGCTGCATAGGATACCTGTAAAGTCGACACATGTTGAGATCTTCAGCGCAATCATAGGATGAAATTGAGGAAACTTCAGCCCTGGAATCTCTCACAGCATCAGATTTAGTTGACATGCAGTCGCTTGATCGGAACTGGAAAACTTACGCAGCGCAGCACTGATAAACTTTTCAAAATTTAGAAACCGTTACCAAGGATCATAAATGAAAGATCTTTTGAAGGGACTTTAACCGACTTTTGGCACTGAAAACAAGGGACACGGTCTCAAGCATTGAAATCATGACTTGGAGTGGATGGATGATAAACATGATAGGTGCAACAGAACTACATGATGAGTAGGCAGTGCTTCCAAATCAAAAAATGATTAGACAGGTAAGTGAGTACGAGTCATGCTTACTAGGTCATGAGTGAAGAGGAAGAGGAGTCACATCAGTTTAGCAATGGGAGGAGTTGATTTAGAGACAAGTCATGATGGGGACCAAAAATGTGTCATGAACTAAAGAGGTTCTAGAACCATAAACCAAATTGAGGACCAAACAAGAAGTATGACTCAAAACTTTAATCTTCTAAGATGAACCTAACATCAAACTTTAAGAGGATGAGACTCAAAAAATTAAAATCTAAGGATTAAAAAAAGTATTAATCAAACTAAAGACCCAAGGCAACTTAGTGTGATAACATGGTGCAGTAACAACCACAAATAGTACTAATCTTTATTTTGCAGGAAGCCTGGAAGGAGGAAAGAATTGCATCGGTGAATGAAGAGAAAGAGCCAAGGGGATGACAAAGCCTTCAAATTTGATTCTGGAACAAGGATTTGACTCATGTTTTTGTTGCAACTCTCCGTTGTTGTGACTCTCACTATAGGACCATTTCTACAACTCACTATTGTTGTGACTCTGGTATGTGAGCTTTTCAAATTACAATTTTGTTGTTGGACATGAAAGTATACATATACATATATATAGAGTGAGATGCCATTTTCCATCTATCCTTCTCTCATTCCTCCACTCTTGTGACATTCTTCTTTCTCATTCTTCACCTTCTCCCTCTCCTCATCCCTCACTCATTTATTTTCCATCAACCAACTCATGGTTCTTCTTCAATGCATCGAGTCTCTTTGGTTTTTGGGAAATTGTGTAAATCAATGTTCAAGGAATATAATTAATAGTTGGCAGAAGTGTGGTTACATGTCCCATCTCCTTTATTTTCTTGGTGAAATATTTTTGCACAATAAGTCCTCTGTGGTAGGTGCATAAAAAAATGTGGGATTTACATTGGTACATATCGTATCACGACTATTCTCCTAGAAAAATGGAGAGCACGATGGTTGGTTACCTAGGTGTCTCAGTAGATGTAAATATGTCCATAAGATGGCCAATCGCTCAATCTCTACAATCAGGTTGATGTTTGGCCCTAGAGTACAACAGGCTTCCAGAAAAATATTATAACAGTGTTTTGACCAAAGGTATGGTTGGTTCTCAACCGGTATATTTCTCCAAATTTGTAGTTTTACCAGCGAATGGTAGGATAATCATCATTTGATTGAGCCAACTTCTAATTTTCTACCAAACGTTTTTTACAAATTTTCCTAAAACATAGTGGATCATGCATTCTCACTATTTAACAACATATTTGGAACCTTCAATCATCTAATATTTTAAGGAATGGGGAAATTTGTGGGCTCCCATGATGGTTATGTCAGGATCTTGTTTCTACCACACTACATTTTGAATTGAAATGCTTAATTCTTCTTTTATTCTTGATTTGGGTGTTGTTTTTTTCATTTTGCTCCAAGTATTTTCAAGGTTGTCTCACTCAATATAAGAATTGGATGCTTGGATTTTTGGGATGTGGATACCTTATATTGAAAATTGTGTTCCTACAAAAATTCAAGCATATCCAAATCATAACATGGAAGCATATCTTGTCGGTCAAACTTTTATATCATGTGATCTTGTTAAATTTACTGAAAACACGATTGGGACAGTATTGTTTTGGAAGACCATATGGGATTTTTTTTTAAACATGTCTCTATCCAAAATATATCTTAAAATATAGTTTCTAACCCAATTTCAATTTTTCAATTTTGATATCAAACGAAAACAGTATGGTCAAAATACTTACTAGTTGTCAAGCAAGAAAATCAAGAACAAAGTTGGGACAATCCATTTTTGGGAGACCTAATGGATGAATTTTTAAAATATCTTTCTATGGTTTATTATAATATGAATATAGTTTACAATGCAAGTGGAATCACTTAATTCGGAAATCATATGAGAAATTTATGCCTGAAATACTAACAACTTGTCCTAAATCTACATTGCTCAAAATTTCTTTCCTAGTCTGTTCATTGGCATATTTGACCCATAAATACTTATTTTTTGAAAAACATGTTTCTATTGGAGATATTTTAATGAATATAATTTCATTTCCAATTTGAATCATTTCAATCCTCCATCAAACAAAAATGTTACACCCAAAATAGTGATTGTTGGTCTATGCGGGAATTTGAAAACAACACAGACATGTAGGTTGCTCCACAACATGTTTAGCATATCATCTAATGGAATTAAAAAAAAAAAATCTAATGGATGTATCCCTATTAATATAATTTATTTTGTATTTCGAATCACTTCAATTGTACATCATATGAATAAGATATCAATTAAACACAATTGGAAGGTCTAGTTGGCCACCACTCCTCAACGGGTAAGAGGTAAGAAAACGAGATTTTTCTTTGTTTATCATTCTTTGAATCTGATTTATATGCACTATTTGTCAAATTTTAACTATTTCATGCATTAATACAGATTGATCACCCCTCTTCTCCCATGGTATCACATTTTATTACAGGAAAGTGCACATTGTTTTTGTAGGTCCCAAGAGGATCAAGAAGGTCAATCCACACACAAGTGATTCTTGAAGACAAAATCTCATGGGGTGATGATGATTCCTTGCATGTGCCATGATTTGAAGGTTGAGGAGGTTATTACAAATATGTTACTCCAAGACATAGGTACCATTATAGTTGTTGCAACACCTTTACTTGAAAACCATCTTGTTGGTGGGCATTCCTGGGGAATAAAAAATAGCAAAAAAACAAATTGAATATGAAAACCCTCTGGGCATAGTTAAATATACCTTGTTTGAAAACCATATTATTGGCAGACAAGGTTTGCAAATAAAATAAGAAATAAACAATTCCATCAAAATTTCTCTCTGAATAAAGATCTCCAATTTTCTCTACTCCATCATAAGGTTGTTCCAGATCTCAGTCTACAACTCCTATTATGATCCAAAGTTCTAAGCTCTTCATTTCTCTTCCTTGCAAATTTTGTTATATCAATGTGGACCATATCAGATATCTTTCCTATTGAGATGTTTTTTCGGAAGCTCATGTACTTAGGTAGTTGCAGGTATGCTTCTTTTTATTTTATTTATTTTAAAGCCACTTAGGCCTATGCCCTTCTTCTTCACCTCTTTCCATTTCTCGAGGGTGGAAAATATCTTCATCTTGGGGGGGAATACCATCATATTTACATCCCATAACCATCTCTTTCCATTTTTTCATCTCCACTCCAATATCCATTCATAAGGACTCAAATATGCCAACAAAAGAAAAAGAATCCCCTACTACCACACAAGAACCAATAGGAGTAGAAAGATAAGAAGAGTCAATATTTTTTCCCCACAAGAACAAACAATAGACCAAGAAGCAACTAATACACATGCACATGCCAAGAAAACTAGAAGAGAGGGATAGGATGCCCCACAAGAACCTAAAACAAAATAAGCTATTGTAGAATCCATTCCCATGAAGGTATAAAACAAAGGTATGTAATTCATTTTCATGGTTCATTAATGTTGTATAAGCTTTCCACATTTTCACAAGTTGTTATGAGTTACACAGTTACCCTCATTATATTCAAGTGAATATTTATTTATAAGTCACATATGGTATGTGGAGTGTAAATCATTTCTTGCATTGTAAATACATATTTGAAAGTTCCCTTGAATCCAAATGAGACCAACCTCATTAAGGATATGCTCATTAACATTATGAGTGATTTAACTTGAATTTTAGGCCCATTTAGATTACTCTTGTATTCATATATGAAAGGGGAATTTATCAGTAGTCCAACCAGTCTCTTGTTCTTTTCCTTTAAAACAAAAACATTGTATATATATCATTATCTTTTGGCTATGGGAAAATTTCTACTTGCTGACAGGAATAGAGAAAATAACATACATCATCTATGGAAGAGACACAAATGTCATATTTAATGGATGAGGGAAAACAAGAGCAGTTGTAACATCCCCTCTGTTACATCATATAAGTACTTGAGAAACAATAAGATATATATATATATATATATATATATATATATATATATATATATATATATATATATAACATCATTCAACAAACGAAACATGATAATATCATATGTCAACAATACACATTCTATTTCTTTCATTCCATTGCATAGCTAAATTTAAATACTACTCTAAGCATGAAGGATTTTCCATATCACATGAGATGACATGCACACTACCCACCCAATCTATCCTACAAAGTTTGGACTTCCAAGACACATAATCAATGCTCAAGTCTAGGATTCGTTCAATTGATATTGACCATTTAAGGTCTCAAGACTCGCGACTATTTTGAGGAACAAGGAAGTATCAAATTCCCTTACCTTTATCTGTTCAAAGTCCACTATAAATATCAACATTCCTTTCTGCAAATTATTCAATTAACACAGAAAATCTAGTACTTAGTCATCATCTCATAACACCAGGTATTATATTACAAAATAACTCATTATCTTACTAATTAAAGGTCAGGGAGTATTTCAATAGAATCATGACAAAAACTTAATAGTAAAACAGAGTCCCTTAATATCCATGTATCACGTGTGACAGTTTCAAATTACATATGTTTCCATCAATGTGTGACACCCTACATGGTACAACCAAGTAGATAGGTATCTGATCCACATCACAAATTTAAAAGGAAAAAAAACAGAGAAATACTTTCAGCACAAGGTAGAAACCATAGGCCTACTATGTACTCTTACGAACTAGCTAAAACTGTGAAGAAAATAAACATGTAACCAAAGAAGGTTTGATATAATAATGAGTTAAAACTTATGTAATAATCTTGAAGCTTCTCTTCTAGTAACACAGTGCAACACCTCCAGAGTCAATTCCAGAAGTGCATAGATGGCTTCTTGAAGGCCCAAGGTTTATAGGATACAACACCCGAAGTGCACAGATACCCTATCAAGTCTGGAAAAGGTCAAAACTTTCGTAAGTAAAAGATCAATAGAGACAGTGCGAACATACACAAGGGAGGTGAAAAGTACACAACCCATAATTAGAATCTAGAGCTTAGGAGGGATGCGCTTTTGAGCACTAGAGTTCCTTTCAATGCAAAGTTCTAGAGTGACAGGGGGTGTAGGGTTCAAAGGAGGATTCAAGACCAATGAACCAGGAGAAAGCTATAGTAGTCTTAATATATGGGAGTTGCAGAGGAGGGTCGTCGGATCAACGTCCGAATAAGTCCCAGCTATCGAATCTCAGTAAGGGTAGATCAAGGATTGAGAGCCATTGTTGGATCAAAGCATCGAGTTAACTATCATGCTAGTTTCGGTTCCGCATTCCAAACGGGTCGTCAATCGTCACCTAAAAATAGATCAATGGTTGGAATCGGTCCCACTATCAACGAGAAATTTCAATTCTGGAAATCGGGAGAGGGTTTAAACATCATGCTAGTCAAGACTCCGTAATCCTTCCTAGTCATCGATCTTTGCAATCAATTTAATTATGACCGTCGAATTAGACCGTTGAGTAGCACTCAATGAGTTGAGCGAGGGTCATATCTCTCAGTCATATGAAGGGAGGACAGAGACCCTTCATGCTAGTTGATTATGCCCTGAAGCCCGAATAGCGAGGTGTATCTACATCGTATATTGGTGGAAAATTCTAGTCGTTGGATCCGTAAGAATTTGACGATTCAAAGAGTTTGAGTTTGAAACATAAAGGGTTGGAAACCCCAAATATATGAATTCATTCAGTCGACCTTCTGAGAGACTAAATTTGACCCCAAATTTAGTTCAAGGATTATTCATCCACTACAAGTGTCACATTCTCCCCAGGTTGCACAAGTAATTTCTCTTTTATTTTTATTTAAAAGTCACATTTCCTCACATTTCCCCATGTGTTCCTAAATTTCCTCTTAGTTGTCTCTTAGTTTTACCAATCCTCTTAATTAATGGTTGTATCCTAACTAGGTTTTAGTTAGGGTTGGATTAGGATTCTTCTTAGTTAGGCTAGGGTTGGTTGACTCAAATTATATTCTATGCACAACCTATTCTCTTAAGTTGTAATTATTTTTAAACAAGGATTTATTTTTAATAATTTCAGGCACCCTAGTGTATTTTATCAATTCTTTAGGTTCTTACTTACTATTTCCTAACCATTGATTTCCTTCAAATCTATACTCATGTCATAATTCAATTAGCGCCTTTATTTAAAATTTATGGTTGGATTTAATAATTAATACTCTATTGTTTAATTAATTATTTTAATCCATCAAGGTCAAATCATTCCAGTGTTTTCTAGGCCACCTATGTTTATTGACTCAGGTTTAAATTGTGCGACGTGCCCTTCAAGATGCAACTCATGCTCCAAGGGTACCACTCTCATTGACCTATTTTTGGAAGTTTGTCCAACTCCTTGGAGTCAAAACTTCATTCGGTCGACCTTCTGAGAGACTAAGCGATTCTAAGGAATAAGGACCCCGTTGTATTGTGTGCTCCTTAGAAATCCACATGAGCGACTGTCTCAGTCTTCCCTTGCGGCATCATGGACCACCCAACTAGGTAATCATTAACCTGAAGTTCTAGCCATGGTAGGAGTGCTAGTAGGTTGTGATAGGGACGCTGCCACCCCTCTCCCTCAATATCCAGTTTTTTGTGAAAGGCCTCTTTACTCCTTATGTGAGTCAGATTAGCAAGCATTGTCAAGGTTGCATCCACTGACAAAAACAGTGTCAAAATCCATATATATATATATATATATATATATATATCATACATCATATGTGCATAATAATGAAATACTCAAACAATACAATCCACTCCCCAACTCAATCTGGAGTCCAAGGAATCCCTTTAATGCCATCGACATCCATAACCTATCATGTGTCTTGCACACTCAAGACGACTTGTCAAAATCACATGTCAACACAGACACACACACACACAGACACACACACACACACACACACACATACATCAATAAAATCAAGCCTCTATAACACCTCAACATCATCACATATAACCCAAAATCTGAATGAAATCACAGTGTTCCATACCCGGATCACTTGCAAGCAATTTTCCTCAAAGAATAAGTCAATAATAGTATGCTCACTAGAGCAGGATGTTACAACAGTGGTGTTGAAATTATTGTTGATAAAACAAGTATTTTTTTTTCAAAGAGACAAAGTGTGGAATTGATCAAGTAGTTGGGTTGTAGCTAATTTTGGTTGCATGAGGACATGTAATTTTCACAATTTGGGGGAGCAGGGGTTTCTATGAATTTAATGGAATTTCGAAGAAGACAAGTGGAATCAGGGTGACTACCAAGAACAAGAAACATTTGTGGTAGTTTCATGCATTTACTAATTCACATATTTTTGAAAAGTGCATAAATTGAATTGATCATATCTCACAAAATGTACATCTAATTGCCACGAAATTTGGAGGAGAGAAGCACTCCAATCAGAGAAACAAAAAAAAAATCAGGTAATTCTAGTTCATGTTTTCAAGAAAATGGCCACAATCATCTACAACCAAATTCCTTTTATCTTGAAATCTGTGCATAAAAAGGATCTGATTTTTGGTATGAAGAAGCAATTAAATAGTAAAAATTTGCTCAAAATATTTAAGAAAAAACCTAGTTTGTATTTTGGGAGAAAATGGTTGAATAAGTTGTTGCTACTCATACAATAGTTTGTTGCAACTCCTATAGCAACTTATTTTTTTATATCTTGGGATATGTGAACTGGCTTGTTGCGATTTTTGAGGCATTAAAAGGTGATAAACATATCCAACAAGAATCTCCTCAATCTAGATTGTCATTTGCAAGGAATCTCAATTTCTTTAAATCTGCTACAACTCCAGCAGAATTGCTAAGAATCACTTGAAGGCTACTTTTGAAACATGCACACATACCACAACAGAAGAAGAAAATTCCATAGACAACATAAGTGTTGTCACACAAGAACCAACGTTGGATATGGAAGGGAATGACACCGACACTGCTACACAAGAACCAGTGTTGTCTCTCAAAAACAAATCATGTTGTTACAAAAGAACCAACAATGAATTCAAAAGTTGCTCCACAACAACCTATTGCGAACATGAGAGAAATGATCAAGCATAAAAGGTAAAATTCCATTAACATTCTTCCAGTTAGATCATTTATGGAAGTCGATAGGAAGGATCATGACAATGGAAAAATTGTAAGAAATTATTTCAAGGTAAATGGAAAGTACATTAAAAAATGGAATTCCTTACAGCTTGGTTGTGGGTTACATGAGGACATGCAACACTTTCAGCTGGGGAGAGATGACAAGCTTTGGAAATGGAATCTTTGTATACCACCTTTTCCAACTTTTAACCCCTTTCTTCTTACCTACACCTTGCATCAATCCATCATTATGTGTTATTTAAAATTAATGTGTTTTCATTACATTTCTTTAGTACTTTACATGAATTTATGATTAAACATTAAGAAAAGATCATATTTACATTTATCTTTGAGTTAATTTGCAAAGTTGATATGTCAGACAAGTTGTTGTGTGGATTGCGATTTTTCCACAAGGGGATGATTTGGTTCCAATTGCTACAACACTCATTTTCAGTCGTTGCAACACTCATTTTCAATTGTTTCAATACTCATTTTAAGTTGTTGCAACTCGTCATGGAACTATTATGTGTTGCAACTCATGTTGTTGTAACTCCACATGTGTTGCAACTCATGTTGCTACAACTCCACATGTGTTGCAACTTTCCTGAAGTACAGTTACTACAACTCTCGTTGTTGCAACTCCACACGTGTTGCAACTCGCCTGAAGTATAGTTGTTGCAACTATCGTTGTTGCAAGTCCACTTGTGTTGCAACTCTCATGAAGTACAATTGTTGCAACTCCTATTGTTGAAACTCCCATTGCTGCAACTCTACATGTGTTGCAACTCATCCAAGGAACCTTGAGCCATCAAAACAATGAGCCATGCTTTCACATATTTTTTTATTTATGGATTTATGCAACAATATTAGTCCAAGAAAATCAAAGATAGAGAGATAATTTTGCAATTCCAATACAAAATATTAGTTTGAGTGGTTAACCACGAATCTTGAAGTTTTGGCCAAATGATCTTGGAGTTATTTATTATTTGATAATTTTTAGCAAAATATCTTGGAAGTTGTTTATTATATGTTAATTGTTAGAAAAAGATCTTGGAGTTATTCAATAATTGTTAATTATTAGTTGGAAACTATTTTTATTTATGAAATTGTTGTAACCACTAAGGATTTATTAAATTAATAAGTGGTTTTATTTAGATATTTGTTATTTCTAGTTTCCATTCAATCTATGTATAAAAGAGAGAACTCTCTCCATTATTCAAGGAGGACTTTTAGAGAAATGTCTAAATGACAATGGAATAATTGATTAAGTTTTTATTTCATTTTTTAATTGTAGTTTTTCAATTTCGGTAGTGTTTGATTTAATTAATTAATTTAATCTGTTTTCTTTGTATATTAGTAATAGATTGATTTATTTTGATTAGTTTAATTAATTTAATTAATTCATGTGGTAAGTGTTTATATAGAATAATATCAACACTTTGTTTTATAGAGGCATGGCCCACTCCAATAGAACACAATGTTGTGCAACTTAGGTAGTTTTATTTAATTTCTTGCTATGTGATTTAATTATGTGAGTTTTTAATTATTTGTTGCATGCTTCTATTCATTTATGTTGTTAATTATTTAAGATGGATTATATTTATTCATTCATGCAATTGATTATTCACATAGGATTGTATTCCAATATGTGCTTAACACAATGATTGCAATTGTTGTTCGAAGTATTGACATGGATCATGTTGGAAACGATTAGGCTCTGATTTTGAGGACTTAATTAATTTCTTTTCTATCCAGTGGTTAATCAATTTCCTTTCAACGTGTGTGATTTATTTTCAGCAAGCATGGTGTGAATCTCAATTTATGCAAGAGTAATTTAGAGTTTCAATTTTGCAATTAGTTTTACTGCACATAGCTAGGGTTTCTTCGGGAAACAATTGAGTCATATTCCTGATGCAACTGGTGTGAATTTCCTTTCCAGCATAGTACTTATCATATTTACTTTTCCGCAAGTATGACATTCACTTTCTTGTCTGTGTGTTTACTTTCCAGCAAGAGTGATTTACTTTCCTTCCTCTGTGTTTACTTTCTCACAAGTGTGATTTTCAATTCTTGCAAGTGTGATTTACTTTCCATAGTTTGTAGAACCTTTCCAGAGCTTGAGAATTGTCTATACTCTGACCACAAATGTAATCATTGATACTACGACTACATATCAAACCAATGGGAGAGTAGAGTGTATATTGCATATACAATGCTTGGTAACTCACAAGTTCCATATGAGCCCAAAATTGATAATTCAATGCACATTATTTTTAACCATCTTTCTGAGAAATTAGAAAGGTAATTAAAAATCATGTCAATACTTATTTGAATTATTTCATTAAAAAAAAGATCTAAAATAAACCAAAAAATTAACACATAATATTAAGTGAGAATAGAAATCGAGATTTGTATAATAAAGGTGTCAATTGGATATATACAATGATAGAGAATTACATCCAAGTGAAAGAAGAGGAAAAGAACTCAAAGAAAAGAAATATGAATATATAAAAAAAAAATATTGTTCTTTATTCAATATTTCTTCATCAATACATTAGAATGACAGTCTTAAATATCTTTCAGACTTCTATGAAAGTATGGACCAGAAACATGTTCTTGCATAGAAAACTAGCATTTACGAGACCACTTGGCTACTATGTAAATGAAAAAAAAAAAAAAAAATTGGACTGACAAAGCTACAACATGCTTCTATGAATGCTTTTTGGATGCTGGTATTAGTATTTGTGACCAAAAAAATGATTAGACAAGCTAATGGTGGAAACAATAAAGACTTTTGCTTCAGCGACCAAAAAATATGATATACATTATGCAAATGAAAAGATCAAGGTTTGAACTCCCATTTTTCCATTTAAAAAAGAACTCCTGCTATCAATAGAACTCTTAGAACCTTGTAATTCTTAGTGAACTGGTAAGGAATAACTTTTAAAAATGAGAAAATTTCTTTAACCATACCACAATAAGTGTGAAAAAAGACATTTTTTCTTTCCAAGGCTTGGAAATAGAGTCTTTTTTTTCGGGGTCTTTTTTTCATACTCGTTGTGGTATGCTTAAAGAAATTTTCTCATTTTGATAATTTATTCCTTATCATTGCACTAAGAATTAATATGGTCTAACAGTTCTATTTATAGGAGGAGTTCTTTTTTAAATGGAAAAATGGGAGTTCAAACCTTGATCTTTTCGTTTGCATAAGGTATATCTTATTGTTTGGTCACTGAAGAAAAAGTCTTTATTGTTTCCACCATTAGCTTGTGTAATTGGTTTTTTGGTTACAGAGACTAATACTAGTATCCAAAGATCATTTATAGAAGCATGTTGTAGCTTTGTCACTCCAAAATATTTTGTTTTTCATTTACATAGTATCCAAGCAGTCTCCTAGATGATAGTTGTCTATGCAAGAACATGTTTTTGGTCCATACTATGGTAGAAGTATGAAAAAGATTTACGATTGTCATTCTAATGTACTGATGAAGAAATATTGAATAAAGAAAATTACTTTTTTCATATTCATATTTATTTTCTTTGAGTTCTTTTCCTCTTATTTCACTTGGATGTCATTCTCTATCATTGTATATATCATATTGATATTTTTATTATACAAATCTCAATTTTTATTCTCACTTAATGTTATGTGTTAGTGTTTTGGTTTATTTTAGATATTGTTGTTAATGAAATAATTCACATAAGTATTGACGTGATTTTTAATTACCTTTATAATTTCTCAAAAAGGCAGTTAAAAGATTGTGCATTTAATTATCAATTTGGGGCTCGTATGGAACTTGCAAGTTACCAAGCATTTATATACAAGCTCTAATGGTTTTCCTGGCTATTCCTGACATCTTTTATATATATATATATATATATATATATATATATGAAGCAAAATACCCAATTTAGATCATAGCATAGTCATCATATTCATACAAATTTTCATATATATAAAATCAAATCAGTCTTAAACTGTGTTTTTTACTTTCATTTTTCATAAAATGATTTAACATTCATTCCACATTCCAAATATACATATTCTTTGGCCGTCCAAATTGTAATAAATTCTCATAATTAAATATCAGTTTTGGAATGAAAACCCAAGTCAAACAGAGACCCATCTCGAACTAAATCCATTGAACTTTAATAGTTGTGATTCTCTTCATATATATATATATATATATATATATATATATATATATATATATATATATAACCACAACAAACACAAATGTCATCCATTGTTGATATGTTGCCTATATATCACAAATCAGACCCACGAACCAAATTATAATGATAACCATAGGAAAACAAAGATACTCAACTCATTTCTTTTTAAAACCGAACAAAAATATCAAATGTGTTTAGTAAAATCAAGTTTCCATAACTAGCGGGTAGTGTATCAGGTTGATAGAGTGAGGGAAAAAAAAACGACATTTTTTAAAGACATGTGCCACATGTAACTAAGGTGTAATATTTATATAGGTGTATAGTAGGGATGCAATGCCATACTTATATCATATTCAGGTGTACACACAATCGTTTTCCAAATTCTTCTAGCCATATATAACTTTTAAGAACAAACTCAACATCATTTAAAATATGCGAGTGCGAGCATATATTTACAGGGTTCGATACATACTTTCCTTTGTTCATACAATGCCAAACATATATCCATGAATATACAATCATCTACAGAGTGAAATGGATTTTAAACATAGAATAATGTATACATCATTGAGGCCATATGAGAGGTTGGGTGCACGTTGTATTTACAACTTCATCCACAAACTTCTCAGAACTATTACGTAGATTTAAACAAGTTCAAGGAGAGAGGAATACAGTTATAGGTTCAAATGTCCTAGCTTTGAGATGGCATGTGATGAAGACAAATGAGGTATTGTTCATAATGTGGTCACTAAATACTGCAAATAAAAACATATGTATAATAGGGTGAAAAAATGACTCTTGCCAATTAGAGCTTAGGTTATAAAAGTGAGAATAAAATGGATAGAGTGATGGAGATAGATATGAAAACTAAAATCAAACTAACACATAGACATTGTGAATGATTAACCATGTGTATCTGGCTGCTTGCCTTGCCTTGCAACTGAAGTGTCAATCCATAGTCGTATTCTCTAGGTCAATGAACAACCAAGACCACCAATAGGTCTGATAGACACAATCCATTGTCCTCCATATGGTTTCGAGTGAGCATCTCGATCATAGCTCGCGATTCCAGCCAAACCACAAATAAATGATTGTGAGATTAATGAAATCGGTTTCATTAAACCAACGAATCGACCAAGAGTTGGTGATGCATGTCAAGTAAAATGGAAATAATCCTAATGTGAAGGCCATTTCCATGTGGAAATGTTGAGTTGTGTGTGGGTTTTAGTGCAATACATCCACTGTTGATTTCACACTTACCATATTCAATGTGATGGATGTTGGGTCGACTCCTCTGTATCGTGCATTAATTCACAGGCTCAAAATTTTAGTTTCATATCAAACTATGTTGGGTGGTAGATCCATGGTACACGAGGTAACCACAAAGTTTCAAACTTGCATAATATCTGACCATGCTCAATGATATAACCATGTTTTCCAATGTATACAAGGTCAAAGATATAATAATTTCCACTTATTATAACCATTACAATTCTTAATAAAACATGATGTATAATTTATCATTTCATATGGATTTTGGTATACATATAATAAATTTTATATTGCTTATAAAAATAATATAGCACCTACATCATAACCAAACTTTGGAATTAATGAGGTCCACTTCCATATGTTCATAAAAGAATCATGCACAATACTCGTACCAATTGCAATATAGTTCTATGTCATATCATATGTTTTTCTTACTTGCATATTTTTTCCATTTGCACCATATAAACAAAAACTAAGTCAGTCTTCATACTATGCAATCAATGTAAACAATATTTTCTTAGGAAAGGCGCCCCCTTCTACATTTTTTTTAACAACACAACATGTATATTAGAAGAAATTAAATGGTGAAAAATGCTTGCAACAGTAAGGGTAAGGTCAAGAAAGTGAAAGCAAAACATAATTTTACAATAATTTGTGGAATCTGATCATGATGCCATTAAAAGCATCAAAAAATGGTGACTCCACTAGGAGGGATATGTGATTAGGCCAAACTTAGAATCATTTTTTTTGCAGAGAAAAGAAGGACTGAACTGTTGTGAGACTCAACAAGACTAGACAACAAAGCAGGAATGGATTTGTATACTCAGGTATGCGAATAAGGACAAGAATCTAGAACAACAAAGGTATTCTCAATTTTAAATGACAATAGGTCCCTTTTTAAAAACATCAGACCAAGCGTTAAAAACTATCTTACTAATATCAAGTCTCCTTAACAATCTGTCTTTTTGAATGCAATCCTGCATCCATATACAACCTTATAAATTGGTCGATTGGTTAGAAAAGAACAATGTCTTCACTCTTAAGCAAATTACAGCTTTATCATGCTCCTGGTTCCTATGAGATGGAATTTCAAAGTAATGTATCGAATAAAGAAAAACATGAAAGAAAGAGTTGTTGTAAAACTCACAAATAAGGAAAAGAAACTCAAATCATTAAAGAGTAAAATCAAAGGAAAATAAAGACAAGGAGAAAACGAAATGAAGTGAAAAGATTTTTCCTACAAAATAATTATAAGTGATTGAGTTATTTATAACTGAGGTGACCTGAAGTCAGGGTCGTGATAATGTTTAAGATGTGATCCATTAGTGGTATATGAAAAGAGTTTTTCATCATTATCCTTTAATAAATACGAATTATTACCCACCAATGCAACAATGACATATAGACCGATCCATAATTTCTGGACTTTCGTATGTTTTCCCTTATCTGCATGAGTAGAGTCCCATAATAAGACTTTTTTTCCAACCTCAAAAGTTTGAACTCTGACACGTCTATTAAAATACTTCTTGACGGATTGTTTCCTTTTATCAATGTGATTCAAAGTGTTTTCACATTGCTCTTCCAAGGCAAGACGAGCATGGAAACGTTGTGATAAATCTAACTCATTTAATTCTTCATCTTGGAAAGTGAGTCAAAATGAAGCTAGATACAACTCAAAAAGAATAATAGCCTCTTGACCATAAAGGATTTGGAAAGGAGTGGCATCGATAATAACCTTAGTTGTAGTTCTATCAACGCATAAGGCATAAGGTAGTTGTAAACTCCATTGTCTTGGTTTTTCATCTATGGTTCTCTTCATGATTTTGATCAGTTGCGTATTGGTATACTCGGCCAATCCATTCCCATGAGGGTAGTATGAAGAATATAAGGAATTTTTAACCCCAAAATTACTACAGAATTCGGTGAATTTAGCATAAATAAAGGCAGGACCCTTGTCAAATACAATTCCAAGTGGGATTCCAAATCTAGAAAAGATATTAGTTTCAAGGAAAGTGATCACTTGATCATCAGTGGCGTTCTTAATGGGAATTGATTCAAACTACTTGTTGAAGTAATATATTGTATTTAGAATAAATATGTGACCAGTAGATGATGGTGGTCTTATGGGACCAATAAAATCAAGTCCCAACTTTGCAAAGGGGTAAGAAGATATGATAGGTTTCAAAGGAAAGGAAGATAGTTTTAGTCTCCCAGTGGCACGTTGGCATGCGTCGCATGATTGCACACATTTAAATGAATCTTTAAATATTTGGGACCAATAATATCTAGTATACATTATCTTATGAGAATCCCTCCAATGTGAATTACTTCATCATTGGATCCATGCATAGTTTTAAGAAACATATTGATCATTCCCTCATTAACACAATGTAGTAAGATTCCATCATGAGATCTTCGAAATAAAGAGATGTCTAACACCAACTATTTAGAGTCTTCTAACCTCAATATTCTATGTTTATTATATTCTAAGGAATCAAGGTAGCATTGGTGAATCAAATAATAAATGATGTTTTAATACCATGGATGATTATCTAATTCAATTTATTCTCCTCCTATGTATAGCAAGTTAGAAAGATAATATTCATCAGATTCAGACTTAGGAGAAGCATGGGAGTGTTGGGAGAGGTGAAGGGTCGAATCCATTACTTTAATGGTGTTTTAGGTAGTGATGGTAAGATCGTGCTCCTGAATCTTCATGAGACAATGTGCAAGGTTTCTTGAAAGGAGAGTTTGTGAGAGTAGAAATTTAACAGTAGGTAATGTTACCTTCACATTTGTGTGCTTACCTAAAATGATATGTTTGAACTTCTCTATTTATTTAACCAAAGAATAAGCATGTTTCTCAATCAGAGAATACTTCATAGTTGTATCAGAATGGATTTGACTCATAAATGCTATTGGTTGCTTAAATTTATCCTAGTTTTTTTGTATTAAGAGTTGATATAGCCTCTTCGGTAGCATTTGTATAAATAACAAAATATTTGGTAAAGTCAAGTGTAGAAAAAATAGGGGCAGAAGAGATTTTTTATTTTTATTTTAGAAAATGCCCAATCAACATTATTATTTCAATGAAATAATTGATCTCTCTTCATCAAGTGATGAATGGGATTAACTATTCGAGCAAAATCATGTATAAACCTATGTACACAATTTATTTTTCCCATAAAGGCTTGGATTCCTTTCTTGAAAGAAGGGGGAGGAAGGATTTGAATGGATTTCACTCTTTCAGGATCAATGATTATCCTAGCATCACACACTATGTGACTGATTAATTTTCCTGAGGTAGCTCCAAAAACAGACTTGGCGGGATTTAAAGACATGCCAAATTTCTAACACCATGAGAAGAATTTTTTGAGATACTTAAAATGATCAACTCGGTATTTAGAATGAAATGTAAGGTCATCAAGGTAAATATGAATGATAATACCACTCAAATCATCAAATGCAAAATGCATGGAACACTAGAAAGCAGTGCCTGCATTAATCAAAACAAAAGGCATGTGGTCGTAGGTGACGGTGCCCCACCTAGTAGTAAGAGTAGTCTTATATATATCGAATCATTTGAGTCAAATTTGATTGTATCACGAGAATTTTTCTAATAAAGACAACATCTAAGATCTGACTACCTGTTAAAGGATAAGCTCCATATTGGGTAAGGGAAAGTTATATTTAACACTTGCCTTATTAAGAGCATGAATATCAACACAAAATCATATGTCACCATTTTGCTTACAAACTAGAACTAAGTTTGCTACCCATTTGGAATATTTGATTGAAAAAATAATGTCGGTAGCAAGTAGTTTATCCAATTATTTTCGAATAGTATCTTATAAATCCAATTTTACAAGACTTTGAATTTTTCATATTGAGGTAGCATCTTCTCTGATGAGAATAGCATGATAGATGATTCTAGGATCAAACCCTCACAAATTTGAATAAGACGAATATATCCCTAAATTCATGAAAAATCATCATGAATTTCTCTTTCTCTTTATGAGATCATGTAGCCAATATGTGTAATATCTTGGGTTCCTCTTTAGTTATATGTTCATAGAAATTGTATCATCGATTTTCCAACTTGACCCTTCTTTTATGGGGAACTTCTTTGTTGCATCACTTGAAGAAAAGGAGTTTTGAAACGGGGTCAACCCCTCAGGAAACTTATTTTGAGCTAGGTCGATAATATCAATAGAATATTCAGTTTCATTGGTAAGGAAAGCCTGGTGGATTTCATCATTAGCAAAGAATTTCCGTGATTCTTCATTATCTGGTATATGAGGTCTGTATAGAGATATAACAAAAAATTCTTGTCTTTCTTGGAAAATATGCCTATTAGGTCTGGCTTCATAATCAACTAAACTACCAACAATAAAATTCAACTCTCTTCGAATATGTATAATGTCAAAAAAATATTATTTTGATATCAAATCAGAAACCATGTTGGTATACCACCTCATAAGTTTATTGGAAGGTGTGTAAACTTTTTTAACCAAATTCATAACCAATTTTGAATCACTAAAGGAAGTTAGGTTTTTACAATTAAGGGCCAAGGAATTCTCAAGACCCAACAATAAGGCATGAAATTTATCACATTGTTGGTGCATGCAAAGTTTAATCTATAAGCAAAAGAATGAGATTTTCCAAACATAGTGTGAAGGGTAATGTTTTTTCCATTTCCCTCATTTTTGGAGGCTCCATCAAAATGCATGTGTCGTGCCTCATCACGATACTCATGTATAAGAGGAGATTTATTTTTTCGATTTCATATTCCAGAAATATTGAGTGGATTCCAAGATCCGGCTCAATAAAACTTACCAAAGGTTGTGGAATATTTTGAATATAGGGCATGGTACATTCCTCACGATTTATAGTAATGTTTTTGAGTCCTCTCAGAATGATGATATGACTTACATCCATGAAATAATATCCACCTGTCAATGTTTCTCAATCCCTACCTAGGATTATGGAATAATTTCTTACTCCCATATCAATCACCTGGATGTTGCACGTGGTACGCATTTCTAGGTGAGAACACATTACCAAGGTGACATATTTTATTTCACCGATAGTGGACTAACCTTTCTTATTAAAATCTAACAGATTTTGAGGGTTCTCATTGGTGCAAGACAATCCTAAATCTTCCATAATGGTTTTGGACATGACATTGGGGCATGAACCACTATCAATGAGACAACAATGAGCTATCTTGTCCAGTATCTTCATGGATACACAAGATGGAGGATTCTTTAAATAAGACAAAGTAGAAATAACTCATGCAATTCCAGGAGTTGTCGAATATTCTTCATCTTCAATAATCATGTTGGTGTTTGAAGTATTTGTTTGTGAAGTGTTGTTATTTGTAGGTTCTTCCACTAAGAATATTTTCATATTCTCTCATTTTTCAAGCGTTCTAGATAAATAAATTAGCATGGCATTGGCTTTAACCTTTGTTAGTTCCTCGATAATATTATACCTTTCAATTGAATTAGTCAAAGAATATGAAGGTTGTTCTTGTGAAGTTGAAGTTTGATTCCTTCCAGAACTTTGGGGAGTCTTCTGGTTGGTGTGCTTCTGGGTAGAAGCATTAGGATTAGGATTATAATCATTTCCTTTTTTATACCAGTTATTGTGTGTTTGACCTCTAGTGGTAACAACTAGGACATGTTCTTCTTTGACCCAATCAAAGGCGTTAATAATTTGTTCAATTTGTTTTACCAAATATTCATTCTTTGGTGGCTTTCAACAATTCACAAGTATTAGGGTCATGGTAATATTAATAGAAGTTACACCAAGGACATGTAATAAGTGTTCTGCATTGAGTTGGTTGTAAAGGAACTTGCAGTGGTACTAGTGGGGTATTCTCTTACACAGGGGTAGGTGAAATTTTCCTCTCAAATGAGATCATGTGATTACTCATGTCTTGCATTAATTGCAGGACCATGGTCGTATCCATAATTTTATTTGTGTCAATCAATGGGAAGATGATTCTTAATGTTCTTTCCTCATATTCTAAGCAAGTCATTAAGGTTGATGAAATATCATTAACGCCTCTTTATTCTAATATGCAATACCCAAATTACTTTGGTTTGATTAGTTGTAGAAATAGTTGTGTTGTAACCACTATACATGATACCAAGAGTCTAGGAGAACCATGCAGGTGCAGTCATCTTGTTGGATATGGATGGAGGTATCCACTTAAAAGTGGTCTTATATATGCATGGTTTAGATTCTGAATCTAAATAATAATGAATGATGTTTTTGCGTAAACCCTCAATGATTTGTTTTTTTTTTCAACTTTAGATAATGAATTGAATTCAATATATTTACCTCGGAGTCAACATGACCATCGAGGGGTTTGTAACATTATCATCTCAAGGATGAAGGGGATTTTTAATATCTCACCTCACAGTGAGTTATATTTTTTCATTCACAAAAATATCTTGAGCGATGGTTTCCCATGAATTCTCGAGATGTTCTCGGGTTTTAGTTGTATCCACTATAAAATTGAATAATCCAAAGGTGAAACTAGTCTAGTATATGAAACCAATTCTAGCGTTATATTTTTTCCTTGATGGAATATTCATACACAACAATAAGGATGATTGAAAGGAATCACAAAGAAAGGGAAAAAGGAGAAACAACAAAGCTCAAGGGAGAGGATTAGTCAATGTTAGGATATTTAGACACTTAGGAGTTAGTTAAGATCTATTTGGTCTAATGTGTCGTTAGGTAAAAGTGTGTTTCTTAGTGTGTTTCTTTAGTATGCATTTGTAGTTAGGAAATCCAACGGTCATGATATGTTCCCAACATAGATTGATCTGATGATTCATATTCTCCTCGATCTTAACATCCATTGATATGTGGCTTAACACCTGATTGGTCCATGATCTCTATTTAAAGAGCATGGAGGTTCATTTTCCAATGATTGATTGTGAGAAACTCTCTTGTAAAATATCTATGTAATCTTTTTCTTTTGCATTAATAAACTAATCCAAGTGGTCGCATTGGCTAGGGTCGTGGATGTTTCCCCATAGGGGTTTTACCACGTCAAAACATCAGTGTGTTGATATTTGATCTAGTTTTGTGAGTGGTTACTGAAGGTGTTCGTCCTCTATTGGAATACCTATGTTGTTGAACATGGTATCAGAGCCTGTTTGAAGACCTGCTCTTGTTGTAGATTGAGATCGTGAAGATAGGTTGTATCATCTCCATTTTCATACATTTTTGGGCTGAGAGGATTGTTCCATTGTGTCTGGAGTGCTCCTTTCATTCAGGAATGTTTTTAGTTTCACTTTAAAAGGTTTTTGTTTGCCCAAGATACGGCCATTTCAGCTAGATCTGAAGGTATAAAGCCTGAATACGCCCTTTTTAAATTTTTTGCAGAGTATTATTTCGGTTTTATATTGTTTGTTTCTAGGTTTCTACTCTTTTATATCTGTGTATTATATTTTCCCCTCACCTTGTTCGATCTCGTAAAATCATAAACATATAAGAAAAGGTGGATTTTTCGGGTAAGCTAACGAAGATCTAACCCTTGTTGACAGCGAGAAGAAAAATTTGTTTCTTGTGTGAAAAGAGTTTTTTTTAGCACTCTCTCCAAGGTCGTCTTCAACAACAACAACAACCTAAATCCTCTTTCTAAACAATACAATAATTTTTTCTATCCTATTTGGTTAAAGGTTTCTTTATTGAGTAAGAGATCTTGAGTTCAAATATCTCTTTTTGTTACCTTTTTTTTTTTTAAGTCCATGCTCCATTGTCAAGTGTATTTCACTTCAAGTATAAAAGTGAATCACTATAAGTATCTTTAATATTTTAAAGTTAATTATTTTTCATCCATCTTTTCTTTTATAAAGTAACTTCATTGTAAAATTGAACCCCACTTATTTTTATAAAAGTGGCTCACTTCATAAAGCAACTTACACCATCACGTGGTCCTTTGGTTATCATTTATGAATTTTTTTAAAAGGGCATAACTTTCACATCTGAAGTCTGTTTTCTGTGTTATTTTTTTTAAACCGCCTAAGTTTCAATATATTTCCATCCAGATCATCAGTTTTAGTTTTTAAATCTATATTATCTACATATTTAATATGGCTTCTTCAAGTAATCTTTTTCTTACCAGCACCAACTACTTCCAATGAAAATCCCATATGGAGGATTTATTAAGAAGTAAAGGATTGTACCGGATTACCTTGGGAAAGGAAATAGAACCTACTGATGTTGATAAGAAATTCAAATGGACTAATAGGAATGACGAAGCACGTGGACTAATCGGAATGCCCATCTCTTTTGATTTAAGGTTCCACCTTCAACAAATTGATAAACCCGATGAATCTTGGGAAAAGATTGAATATGTGTTTGGTAAACATAATATTATTCGAGCACAACGGTTAGAAAATCAAGTACTGACTTTAAGTCCAAGTGATTTTTCTTTCATTGAAGACTATCTATCTAAGTTTAAAACACTCAGAATTTTATGTGAAGAATGTAAGATAAAGATGGATGAAGAGCGTTGCATCTATATTATTCTTTCTAAGCCAGGTAGTGCATATTTTATGTTTGTATCTATATTTTATGCCATGAAAGAGGCTCTAGGGATAGCTTATCAAAACCCCACTCTTGATTCCTTTTGTGATGATTTGATTAGAGAGAAAGATAAGATTATACAACTTGGAGTGATCAACACTGCAGGTACCTCCAACAAAGCCTTAGTCGCCCATCAAAAATATAAACCCAAGAATCCCAAGAAACAACATCCTGGCCACAACAACGAGCAACATAAGGGTCTCAAACCCACTCACACAGCTTCAGCTCCTAATGCTGACAAAGGAGAAAAATATAAAAATAAGAAAACTAACGGACATTGCAAATGATGAGTCCAAATGTTTCAAGAAGATAGAAGATTTAGAATTAGTGATGAAGAAGCACAACATAAATATTGATTCTACTTATTACTCTTCTTCTCATGGACATGTACTTTCTACTTCTAGTTTCTTCTTCAATACAACTTCTATTTCTTCTTCTGATGAGTGGCTTATTGATTATGGAGCATCTTATCATATGGCTAAGGATAAAGACATATTTTCTTCACTAAATGAATGTAACACCAAGAAAATATTTGTTGGTGATGATAGATCTCTTAGTGTTGAAGGATCGCGAACAGTTCAAGTAGAAAATGGTCATTTCAATGATGTATTATGCGTTCCAAGTCTTTCTTGTAACCTTCTATCAATATATCAAATCACCCATTTAGGTGAAGGTAAAACCATAGAGTTTTCACCTCACCAAGTTGTAATCAAGGATATAAAATATCCTAAGCATGTTCTTGCAACTAGAATTGTTGATGATATTACCAGGTTGTACAAGTTTGACAACTTTGGGTCATCGTCTTTTTCATCAGTTTTTGTTGCTCATGGTGATGACTTGAGAAAACTTTGGCATGGGAAGCTTAGTCATCTAAACTATCACTCATTGCATCAACTATGTAATCAATAGATGGTGATTGGTATTCCTCCTATTTCATGTAGAGATGGTTTTTGTGCCAGTTGTGTTCTCGTCAAACATCATCGAGACAATTTTGACAAACGTGCCTCTTGGAACACCTCATGCCCTTTGCAGCTTGTTCACGGTGATCTGTGTGGTCCACTTTCTTCTCCTTCTTTTTTTGGGTGCAAGTATTTCTTAACTTTCATTGATGAATTTTCCAGACGTACTTGGGTTTACTTCTTAAAACTTAAGAGCGAATTTTTTGACAAGTTTTTGACCTACAAGGCCCTTGTAGAAAAGCAATTTGGACATCAAATTAAAAGGTTAAGAACAGATAATGGAGGCGAATATGTGAACAATAATTTTACAAGTTACTGCACTACACAGGGCATTCAAATGCAACACACTATTCCATATACACCACAACAAAATGGTGTTGTTGAGAGAAAGAACCGCACATTAAAAGAAATGGATAATTGTATGATCCAATCTAAGGGATTAAGTCTAAAGTATTCGGAATAAGCCATCAACTGTGCAAATTACATAGTAAATCACACTCCCACAAAGGCTCTTAAAAATATAACACCAGAATAAGCTTGGACTAAAATTAAACCAAATGTAATTCACTTCTATGTATTTGGCAGTATAGCACGGGTTCACATTCCTGATGAGAAAAGGAAAGCATTGCAACCTAAAAGTGATAATTTTATATTTTTTGGTTATTATGAAGGTGTCAAAGGTTATAGACTTCTTCAACTACATTTTAATGAAATTATTATTAGAAGAGATGCTAAATTTGATGAAAATATCTTGTCCTGTGATCCTAATTCAGCGTTTGTGCCTTCTTTGGCCTGCGAAACTAATTCGACATTTGTGCCTTCTTCAACCTGCAAGTCATCTTCAACATTTATGGCTTCTTTCGTTCTGGTTTCTTCTTCAGATTATGACAGTGAGAATGAAAATCCACCTTCGCCTGCTCACCTTCCTCCAGATGAGTCCTTTGAACCTGAACCAACACTAGCTCCATCTCCACTGCTTCCTAGATGGGTCTGTTCAACATGAGAAGCAAGTGGTGATATTATTGGTGATCCTTCATATTAGCATCGGATATGTTCATAGTTCCAATGAGCCTCTTCTCTTTTGGCTCAAGTTTCAGAGACTTATTATCTAGAGACATTTGAAAAAGCTTCAAGTCATCTAGTTTGGGATACAACGATGAATGAAGAGTATTGTTCTTTAATGGAAAATGATACCTTGGATCTTGTACCTCTTCCAAAATGAAGAAAACTTGTCAAATGTAAATGGTTCTATAGAACTAAGTATGCATCATATGGAAGTGTTGAAAGACACAAGGCTCAATTAGTTGCCAAAGGATTTTCCCAAGTTGAAGGAATTGACTATAATGAAACATTTCCCCCTGTAGCCAAAATGAATTCTATCTGCCTTGTTCTTTCCCTTGTTGCCTCACATAAATGGGAGTTCCATCAAATGGATGTTAAATCCACCTTCTTGCATGGATATTTTCAAGAATAAATCTACATGGAACAACCTCCTATCTACGTCCAAAATGACTCTAGCCTTGTTTGTCACCTTAAGAAATATCTTTATGGTCTTAAGCAAGCTCACTGAGCTTGTTATGCCAAAATGGACAGCTTTCTTATTCCCACTGGATTCTCTAGATTCCATTATGATCCTAATGTCTATACTAAGAAAGTATGAATCCATCTCATAATCCTTGTCCTTTATGTTGATGACCTTATCCTTACTAGTAGTGACTCAAAACTTTTAAACCATATGAAAACTATCCTTAAGAAGAAATTTGAAATGACATACTTAGGATTTTTGCACTATTTCCTTTGCCTCCAAGTTTTTCAAACCAACGAAGGAATTTGTCTTTTCCAATCTAAGTATACTTGTGAACTTCTTCATCACTTTCACATGGATGATTGTAAGCCATCCCCTTCTCCCTTCCAGACTGGAGTCAATCTTGCTTCCACCTGTACTTCTCCCGAAGTTGATGCCACCTTGTACCGTCAGTTAGTTGGTAGCCTCTTATACTTGAATCATACTCATCTTGATATTTCCTTTGTTTTTGGTCTTGTTTCCCGGTATATGAAAACACCCCATGAAAACCATTGGAAATAAGCTAAAAGGATAATTCACTATGTCCATGGTACAGTTGATTTTGGGATACATTACAATTCAAGGAGGGCTCCTTTATTGGTTGGTTTCACTGACTCAGATTGGGCTGGTGACCTTGATGATCAAAATTCTATTGCAGGTTATGTTTTTAGCCTTGGTTCAAGACCTGTCACTTGGGACTGCAAGAAACAATAGGCTATTGCACTTTCTTCAAAAGAGGTAGAGTATCGAGCAGTGGTTAATGCAAGTTAGGTAGCCTTATGGCTTTGACACATTCTTTCAGATTTTGGATTCCAACATAAGCATCCGACCAACCTTTGGTGCAACAATCAGAGTGTCATTAAGCTCGCAAAAGATCCATTTCAACATTAGTGCAACAAACACATCAAGATACACATGCATTTCATCAGAAATCTCATTCATGATCAAGTTATTGAAGTGTTTTTTTTTCCTATAGAATATCAAGTTGCAAACATTTTCACAAAGTCTCTTACAAAAGTGAAGTTTTCCAAACTTTGATCTATGTTAAGAGTTTAGGAAGTTTTCATCAAGGGGGGATAGGCTCTAATTCCTCCTTCATTCTCGTATTGTGTCATTATTGTAAATCCTTCAATCCTATCCCAAGTTGTTCTTAAGGGGGGATGTTAGGATATTTAGACACTTAGGAGTTAGATTAGATCTACTTGGTCTAATCTATCGTTAGGTAAAAGTGGGTTTCTTAGTGTGTTTCTTTAGTATGCATTAGTATGCATTTGTAGTTAGGAAATCCATCGGTCATGATATGTTCCCGACATAGAGTGATTCGACGATTCATATTCTCCTCGATCTTAATGGTCATTGATCTATGGCTTAACACCCAATTGTTCCATGATCTCTATTTAAAGAGCATGGAGGGTCATTTTCCGATGATTGATTGTGAGAAAATCTCTTGTAAAATATCTTTGTAATCTTTTTCTTTTTCATTAATAAACTTCTCCAAATGGTCGTGTTGGTTGGGGTCGTGGATGTTTCCCCATAGGGGTTTTACCACATCAAATCATCAGTGTGTTGATCTTTGATCTAGTTGTGTGAGTGGTTACTAAAGGTGTTCGTCCTCTGTTGGAATACCTATGTTTTCGAACAATCAACTTGTTGTAAATGGGGTAATCATGCATACTGAAATTGGGATAAAAAAACAGAGAATAATAGGATTTCATATTCATTAAATGTTTCTTTTGTTGTTTCAATAGCATAAATTGGCAGCTGACCTGCAATATCAGATTGACCCAAAACTTCAGGCTGCAAGAAAAACACCTCAGTCATGAATATCTCAAGTTCTAAAATATGTAAATTAGTAGAAATAAAAGAAATGAAATGAAAAAGAAACTAAACAGGAAATAAATGAACAACAAAAGAAAAGATAACTGAAAGGAGATATATGTAGGCCTATAGGCACATTTCTATCCAACTAAAGACTATTAAAAAGTCCCCAGTATGGTTGCCAAAATATGTTGGCAAGAGGAAATGAATGTTCCTATGTCAACTTTTAGACCTCTTGGTTAGCTAAACCAATAGGAAGTGGGAATTACCACCCTAATTTTATAGCCTAAGTATTAACATAATATCTTCCTTCATGATAAGTACAATAAGATAACATAATTAAAAAAAAAAGTGTATACGATATTATTCTAAACAAATAACAAACATGAAATCATACATATGTGTACCAATAACATAGTGATACATGAATGGTGTCCTCTTGCCACTTTAAATAATTATGAGAATTATTTCATTAACAAAAAGATCTGAAATAAACCAAAGCACTAACACACAACATTAAGTGAGAACAAAAATTGAGATTCGTATAATAAAAATATAAAATATGATATATACAATGATAGAGAATGACATCCAAGTGAGAGAAGAGGAAAATAACTCAAAGAAAAGAAATATGGCTATGAAAAAAGAAGTCTTCTTTATTTAGTATTTCTTCATCAATACATTAGAATGACAGTCTTAAATCTATTTCAAACTTCTGCAAAAGTCTAGACCAGAAAAATGTTCTTGCATAGACAACTAGTGTTTACGAGATTGCTTATCTACTATGTAAATGAAAAAAAAATATTTTGGATTGACAAAGTTGCAACATGAGTCTATGAATGTTTTTTGGACGATAGTATTAGTCTATGCAACAACAAAAAATGATTAGACAAGATAATGGTGGAAACCATAAATAATTTTTCTTTAGTGGCCAAATAGTAAGATATACCTTATGCAAACAAAAATATCGGGGTATGACCTCCCATTTTTGCATTTAAAAAGGAACTCTAGATATCAATAGAAATGTTAGACCCTAGTAATTATTAGTGCACTGATAAGGAATAACTTTTAAAAATGAGAAAATTGCTTTAAGCATGCCATAGAAAGTGTGAAAAAAAGACCATGTTGCTTTCCGAGGCTTGAATATTTATATTGTTTTCTTCCAAGAAGTTGGTAACTTCCAATATTTGTTATCAACAGAAAATGTTAACTAATTGTCTATACATGCTCATATGAACATACCACAAGTTGTATTGTAACTTCAAGCTAACTCAGAAAGATATTTTGCATGTATATCATGAACTAGACCCATAGACCAAATTAGAATGATAACCAAGGGAAAGAAAAGATACTCAACAAGTCATTTCTCTTTAAAAATGAACACAAATATCAAATGTGTTTAGTAAAATCGATTGTTCATAACCAATGGGTAGGGTATCATGTTGATAGAGTGAGGGAAAAAAACTCAAAAATTTTTAAAGACATATGCCACATGTAACAGAGGTGTAATATTTATATCAATGTACAATGGAGATGCAATGACATACTTATATCATATTCAAGTGCACACATAATTTTTTTCCAAACTTTTCTAGCCATATATAACTTTTAAGAACAAATCCAACATCATTTCAAATATTCCAGTGCATGCATAGATTTAAAGGGTTCAAGACATCCTTTCTTGTGTTCATACAATGTCAAACATATATCCATGAATATACAATCATCTACAAACTGAAATAGATTTTAAACATAGCATAATGTATACATCCTTGAGGCCATATGAGAGGTTGGGCGCACATTGTATTTACAACTTCATCCACAAACTACTCATAACTATTACATAGATGGAAATGAGTTCAGGAAGAGAGACTTATGGTGATAGGGTCGAACGGATTATCTTCAGGATGGCATGTGATGAAGAAAATCTAGGTCCTATTCATAATGTGGTCATTAAATACTACAAATAAAACCATATGTATAACAGGGGGGGGAAATGACTCTTGATGATCAGAGCTTAGGGTATGATGGTGAGAATAAAATGGATAGAGTGACAAAGTTGGCTATGAAAACTAAAATCAAACCAACACATAGAAATTGTGAACTATTAACCATGTGTATCTAGGTTCTTACCTTTCCTTGTGAATGAAGCAGCAATCCATAGCCAAATTCTCCAGGTCAATGAAAATCCAAGACCACCACCAGGTTTGAGTGACACAAGCCATTTTCCTCCATACTATTTCAGGTGAGTAGCTCGAGTAGATATCTTAGGCCCAGCCAAACCACAAAGAAATGAACATGAGCCGAATTAAATAAGTGGCATTAAACCGATGAATTAACCAAGAGTTGGCGATGCATGTGAAGTAGAATGGTGGTAATCTTGAGTTGAAGGAAATTTCCATGTGGAAACACTAAATTGTGTGTGGGGTTCGGTGTAGTACATCCACCATTGATTTCACACCTACCATATTCAATATGATGGATGTTGGGTTGACTCCATTGTATTGTGCATTAGTTCACGAGATTGAAATCTGAGTTTCATATCAAACTGTGTCAAATGGTAGATCTATGGTGCATGAGATAACCACGAAGTTTCAAACTTGCATAATATATGACCATGCTAAAAAATATAACCATGTTTTCCAATGAAACCATGTTTGCCAATGTATACAAGGTCAACAATATAACCATTTCCATGTATTATAACCATTGCAATTCTTAATTAAACATGATTTATAATGTATCATTTCATATGGGTTTTGGTGTGTGTGTGTGTGTGTGTGTGTGTGTGTGTGTGTTGTTTATAAAAACAATATAGCACCCACATCATAACCAAATTTTGGAATTCATGAGGCCCACCACCATATGTTCATAAAAGAATCATGCACGATACCCATACCAATTGCAATATAGTTCTATGCCAAATCATATGTTTTTCTTACTTGCGCATTTTTTCCATTTGTGCCATATAAACAAAATCTGAGTCAATCTTCATACTACATAATCAATGTAAACAATATTTTGTTATGAAATTCCCCTCTTTTTTCTTTGTTTGTAACAACACAACAGTTATATCAAAGGAAATTAAATGGAAAAAAAATGCTTGCAAGAGTAAGGATGAGGTTAATAAAGTGAAAGAAACACATAATTTCACAATACTTTTTGGAATCTGGTCATGATACCATTAAAAGAATCAACACCTCCCAAGGAGGAAGAGGGGATATCTTAAGTTCCCTTATTTTCTTTGAGGTGTTATCAATGCAATCCTTTGTGTTGGTAACTATTTCTACTTGTCTCAATTTTTATCTTCATGTGTTGTTATTTATGTATCTTCCAGTTTACATTTTCTTTTTATCTTGTATGTTGGTTCACTAACTGTAACACACTCAACCCCTAAGTACCTTTTTAAGGGATGGGATAATTTTTTTTTCTTTTCTCAATAATTTTGAATCCTCTTCCTGATATCTTCACCATCTTCTTCTCATCAAGAGCTTTCCAACGACTATTACCATGCTCAAATCTGAGCTCTAGATTGGAAGTTATGCCCTTCTGAAGCTCTTCGGGCATCATTACTCATAGGCCATGTGGAACCCACGTAGGTTCACCTCATTTGTACCATTACACCTGGCACAAACTCAACCAAGGTTGTCCTCCTTTAGTGATGACATGGCCACTGGAGGGGCGGTTACAGGGAATTTTCCTCATGCCTTCGCAATAACTGGGCCTTCGGCCCTTTGTCCTTCCTATCCATGTTATAAACATTCCCGGAGACCCGAAGTCTCGGAGTTACCTAACACTCATGCATCTATAGTTGTGATAAATCCATCGTTAAATCCAACGGATGAGATTCTCCCTCGTTCGATGCATAGACATAAGGGATCTTGACATTCAACACCCTGGTACTGAACACCCTTTTCTCTACTCGCATATCCTCTGGTGTCTCGAAAACTAGGAATCCTTCCATGTGGCTCTAGAATTTGTCCCTTTTGGATCATATGTTCTAACACCCTAATCCTCCTGGAGTTTCGAACTCCTGAACTCTCGGGGTCCCATTAGTCATTAGTTCAAGCAACTATGCACCAGGGGTGACACGTGGCAAAAGAAGGAGATGACGTGTGGACCTATAAATGGGAGACATGTATCACGTTCCAATTGGCATATGAGGTCTGTAAAAATCACAAATCAAGGTGACATGTGGCATGCCAAACATACTTTGACATCACCCTAGGTTACGTTAGTGTGCCACATCACTCTGGATGAACAACCTCCTGAGAGTAGGGATGATTTTAAGGATGGAAATTTATTTTAAAATGTAGAAACCTTGGTGAATATTACTAATCCTTCATATGCCAATTATAAATGTTTGGCGATATTTTTGTAAAAATATTCAAATTTCTATCGATTTTATATATTTTGTATAAAATTTTGGTGATTTTTAAGGGTAAAATAATTTTATCCTATAGAATTTGAGTGAATCAGTTTTAGAATGGCGAATCTTTTTTTGGGAAAAACCATGGAAAATTATCCCATGAGATAAATTTATCCCCTAAAATCATCCTTGCACCGAGAGCCTCTAACCTCTCCTACCTGGGAAGCATCCTAGAGATTGAAAGTCCAAAATCATTCTAGCAACATCCCAATACATTTTATCCCATGGTCAAGACAGGTCCACATAGATCCCCAGATCTATGGCCTTTGTTGCTTCACGACTTCGGAGTTTGGGGGTTTGGTTGTGTAATTTCCTTTTCACTCTTCGAGTGGTCAACGTTGGACTGACCATGGTCTATATTGAGGCGTCAAGAGAGATTCTGAAGCATCCTTGGATCAACGGTACTCGTTTCTTTGCGACTTAGGTGTTCGAGGTTTTCGCCCCTCTAAAAATCTTGTTCTCCTGGAGACGTCACCATTGGATTGACCATGACTTAGATCCAATGGTCAAGGGATATTTCTAAGGATCCTTGGATCATAGGTTCTCATTGCTTCGTGAATTCGACGTTTGGGGGAGGGGGGGGAGGTTTGGTTGTTTAGTTTCCTTTTTACTCCCAGATTTGATCAACATAGAATTGACCACAACGTAGATCCAATGGAAGACATTTGGTAGACGCCAAGGGAGACATGGGGCCCAATCAAATGGTGACACATTTCAAGATCCATTTGAGACATAAGGTCTATGAAAGTCATGAATCTAGGTGACACGTGGCACACCTATTATGGGTCCATGTCACCCTTGGTGATGTCATCATGCCATGTCACTCCAGTCTTTTCCACTTTGGCGATATTCAAATTCACCAACATGTCGAACCTCCCGGAGTAGGGCTTCATCGGAGTGCTTTACTCTATCCTTTCATTAGTTGATCGGATGGTCAGGAGAGGTTCCCAATGGATTCCCCAAATCAATGGCTCATGTTAATTCACGAGTTGGCGTTTGAGGTTTCTAGTTGTTTAAATCCTTTTCTCTCTCAGAGTAGGTCAATGTCAAACTGACTGCAACGTAGATCCATCTGTCAGGGGAGATCCTTAATAGACTCAGATCTACGGCTCACGTTACTTCACAACCAAGAAGTGGATCAAGGTTTAACATGGGGACGAATCCCACAATAATAGGTAAGTGACCGCCAATTGTCAGTCCACCATCAAGATATCGACTTGACAGGTCGTCTTCGACGCATTTTGGACATTGCAATGTTCATTCACCCTGGAGCTCCGAACTCTCGGAGTCCTGAATAACTTAGCTCCTCTTTGAGTGTAGCAAAGGGTCCCAAGGTCATGGTCCTATAGAACTATGTAAAGATACATAGACTATACTCCTAACTCTTAGACGAAATTTGATTAAGGTCATTGGTGTGAGCCCGTGGTTACTTGGATGACTAGTTTGAAGGAAGTGCCTTCCATTCAGAGAACTCAAGTTCTAAAACAGGGAAAGGTAAATCCAGGGATCGATCGGACCCAAATGCTATTGTAGAGTCTATCCCAGCTCTTTACTTGTGGAATTGATCCCTAAGTAATCCCTTTAAGGAATTTTCTAACCAGTACAGAGGCAAAAGCCTTATGTCCCAAATTCATTTAGAACCCCATTACTGATATTTTTCCCTTTCTAGGTAGAAGTAAGAAGAAAACCATTGACAGGGGATAATGGTCAAACTCTACCTCAAAATATTTAGTCAGATAGATCATTAGAGTCACAATTATCTAACATTCAAACAAGATACATTAATATGCCATCATCCCTATGTATCAAGGATGTATTTGTATAGAGAAAATACAAGCATTCAATCAAAGATTTTAAATTCAATTTTACATAGTTTATGGAATACTTATCTATTACAGTTGATAGCCGACCAACTGGTTGTGGGTTTTCACCTCTCCACCCAACTGTAGGCTCAGAGGCATTTGTTCTTAGTTCTCTGGCCACCCCTATGCCAAGCCATGATATCACTAGGGAACTTTTGTAGTTTCTCAAAGATTATTTCTCTATCATAGCCTCTACGAGGTGTATTAGATGCTCCCTCGGCATCAAGCTCATGACCTTCTCCTCAGGTTAGGTTTTCTAGTTTCTCTCCTATAACGAGAGAAACTTCTTCTTTCCTTTCTTCCTCTTAGCATATCCAGGTCGCACACCCCCTGTGGGCATGGTCTCCTTCTTGTCTGCCCTTTTTTGTATCCTTGCACACATTTTATTTTCCTCCCCATGAAGGTTTTGGACTTTTCCTATTCCTTCTGTAAGAAGGAACTTGGGTCAATATGGGCCTGTAGTGAACTACGCTTTGTGGTACTTCAGGTAGACAGTTGTCTGTCTCCTCAGTCAGAATCTCCATTCTTCCATTCATTGGGGTATTTTATTGTTCAACCACCAGTGCTTTTCTCATTAACTTATTTTTCCTTGGAATCGGGATGAGGCTTATATTGTAGCAAAGAGAATTTTGGGTCATTTTGACATAATGAACCCTCTCTACATTTTCCTCACTCTTTCCTCTAGTGATACCATGGCCAGTACTTCGAGGCTTCACCACCACAGTTAGTTGTTGGAAATCTAAATAATAATACATTTACATTGTTCACATGACATAGCATGGTGAGCATAATTAATGATTAATTACAAGTTGGTGGAAACAGAGGTATTACAATCCCCTCCCCCTTAAAAGGGAACACCATCCTCGGTTTTATTTCTTAGTAACACCTTTCATGCCTTTGTCATTCAGCTGCCTCAGAAATATTGATCCTCTTTCTTGGTCAGGTCCTTTCCAAACCCTTGGCCTTCGTCACCTACCTTCAATAATTTTGGACAACAAGCATATTAATCACAATTTCACGCGAAAACATCTTACTGTTGTGTAAAATTTAAGAGGAAATATTTCATAATCTAGCACAACACTTATCTGTGTAGTTAGTGGATTTGCATCCACATGGATGTCTTGTTATCTTGTCTCATTGTTTTTCCTTGACATACCCACTATGTGCATGATCCTAATCAATATTTTATAAGAATTATCAAAGTCTCCTCTTCCCTGCGGTCACTCACCCTCCAAGACCAGGCTCAGGCATCCCCTTCTCTGTTATACAATCCCTTAGACGATCCATCTTTCCTTTCCAAGGATTTCTCACATAGGAAGAGTCTTAAAGACTTCATTGAGCCTTATAGTTGAGGCGTCCCTCAGATTTTCTCTACCGAGGCATCCCTTCGGCTTGTGTTTCCACAACACAATATATTCTATGGTGATCGTGGCTTACCACAGGGTTCTCCTATATCAATCAGTTTCCTTTTTCATGCTTTCCATCTTGACAGTATTCACCTGTCCTCCCTAGATAGATATTTTTCGTTTTGCCTGTATCACAGGTATACATAAATCATGAGATATTATCATCAATTTCAAATTCATAATTTTTTTGCAAATCTGTCACCCACAGATTTCCAAATTCCACATTTATTTTCAAATATGTTCCATAAAGGAACCAGATTCACAAGTATGGGACTTTCCTTCCCATAACATTTTTTTTTATCAGGCATTTGATCTTCCTTGTGGGCTTAAAACACTGGCATATCCAAGACCCTTTTCTTCCTGGAATTTCAACATTCCTCAGCTGAACAAATTGTTAGTTTCCCTGCACATTATATTTTCAAAACTATATATACTAACATTCCAAGTCATTTTCATCTATTCAAGGGTACATGGAAAAAGGAAACATCATTGTTTATGTATGCATCCTTTTAATCATACAAAATTTTCCAAATGAAACTCAATATCATTTTACTTTAATCAATGTGCCAATATTCATGGACACATTCATACCCAATGTACCCTTACATTGGGTTCAAGTTTTCCATACTTATGACAAGCACTTTGTCATGGTGTGTTGGAGCTCAACCAACCTCTTCACCATAGGTTTAATCATTCTCATTCACTCTTACATCAGGATTATGCTTCCTGCTATAGAATGGTCATGATCCCAAATTAGTACATATGAAACTAAAAGTTTCTATTGAATACACCCAAGAATTCTTCCTTCATGAGTAACTAGGGTGCCAACACTCATGGCCACCCAAAATTCTCTTTTCTTTAACACCTCCACAATTCAAGTAGAGTATTGGAAATCCCTCCTTCCTTAATGGGAAATCTACTCCCTACTGGGATCTTCCTGCTCTTTTCCTTGAGAATTCCTTGTTAGGCTCTCCCTAACTTATTGGATACATCAGCATGCTCCAATAGCATACTTTTTGTTCATAATGAATCGTGAACCTGTGCATTCTGCACATTACCATTCAATTATCAAAATGGTCAACATTCATTTGTTAGTC
>ML783840.1:204819-219197 GCA_009831015.1 Picea engelmannii
TATATATATATATATATATATATATATATATATATATATGATTGCAGTCCACTGCTCAATTCTCAGCAATCATTAAGGTTGTGACTTTGTTCTCCTGACAGAGTCTTCACACAGTTCCTCCACAAGGAACTCCTTCAACATGCAACTTCCTTATTGCAAATCCTTCACTATCTGTGATGACCTCAACCTTAATTCAGCTTCAGCTGTTTACCAAATATTTCCATAACGAATATAAACATACATCTTGGTTATGCATCCAGATTATTTATCCACACATATTTCTTGTTTTGTTAACTTACATCCATGATGTACTTAACCACATGCATAATCATAAGCCTATGTGTAGCTACCATAAGTTTTTTTTTTTTTCACAACTCACATACATTTTTACTTTAAAATCATTCAACTCATGATTGTTCACAATCATTCTTATGCAATCCTCAAGGCATAATCATTTTTCCTCTTATCTTGACAACAAAGCATCCTTTCTCATTTACTCTTTCGTCTATTTATACTATCCTTTCCTGAGGGAATGGAGAACATTCCCCTTAAGCTATCATTCAAAACAAAACTTTCATGACTCTTCAGAGAAGAGTCAGCCATGCATCCATGGTATTCATTTAATCTTGGTAAGTGCAATTATTGCCTTACATTTCACTCATTTAGGTAGTCACATCGTGCATTTACTATGCATATACTCTTACATCATACATGTGCATCACTTGCACATTTAATATCATTCACTCATATCTATTTGGTCTTAATATCAGTCTTTATATCGAGAAACCTCACAATGCATTAAATCCATGCACTCAAGCATATTAAAACATAGCCAAACATTCATCATCCAAGTTCATTGCTTGCACCTTTTCCATGTCACTCATACAAATGGACATATCATACTTCTGGATCCTCCTCCCAAGGATCTTGTTGCCATTCTTATGACAAATCTCATAGAGACACTCAACACTGAGCTTCCCTCTCAGTTGAGAGTGTGTAGTCATATTATTCTTTTAAGCATGTATACATATATTTTTATATATGTAGGTGCATTTCTTGCACCTTTTTACCTCATCCATTCACATTGATATTTTAGTTTTAATATTAGTGTTCTTTAGTGAGATATTACAGTCAATCATATGACTAGTCTCACAGTCATAATTCATACTGATGTTTCCCTCTCTACATGGAAATAACCAACAAGGGTCACTTTTTCCCTCTCTACTGTAAAAACCTTTCATAATTCAAAATTCACATGGGTAGTTATTGTATCACTCGAGGAAGTAAGATAACCACTTCTAGTCTCTTCTTAGTGCCTCAGTTCACTCTTGGTCAACAGATCTATACAAGGGAATATTTTCCTAAACTCCCTCTTATAGCTATCTGAGTGTACCGAGCCATATCCATATGGATACCATCCGCCTCTGGATGTCAATATGATCCACTGGTCATCCAAAGGTGTTTTGACACATGTTTAATCAGACCTTGAATTTGTCTCTCATTAATCCTTACAATCCTATCTTATTAAGGTAATAGGCCGTAACACCATCAACATTTCATTCGTGTTGTTAAATCATGTTGACATAAGGTCATCCTCATCTAAAAGGTTCATTAGTAGACCATACCTTATAACCCACCATAGGTTATAACATGCCTAATTTGCATGTTCAATATTTTTCCATATGCATTATAGCATATCCGTGTGCACCAATCATTATACCCATGTCTACAGTGCAGACAAGTTCCACTTACTTACCTCTTGCATTTTCATGCATAGACCTATCCTTAGTTAATGGGGATTTACATTGCTTTAGCACAACCATGATCTTTTGAAATTCCTCATGTCGTTTAACTTCTTCCATGAGGTTCATTCTTAGTCCTCGTGACTTCTTTTATTTTACAAGAGGGATTTCCCCAGTAGGAAGTTTTCCAATTATAACAGGTCAAGTAGGTTGATCTCACCTACTCCAATAAGGCCTCTATACATGGAGGATTGTTCTCCCAATTCCAAATCCTTCCTTTGATCAAAACTTTTAATTAACGTATGCTTCATAAGCCCATTTTTAAGGCAATTCCTACCACCTATTCAGTCCACTTTCCTTCTAGACTCAAGTACTCCTTAAAACGGGTTTATGCCATTTTCATCAAAGTTTTATGACTAGTGCCCCTCGGAATAATCCTACTTTTGTAGGACTGGCCATCATTTATCCAAAATAAATGATAAGCTTCTTCTACCACAGTCTAGCATGATTCCGTCTCATTGGGTAAAATCCCAATTGAATTTTAATTTGCATCCTTATCCTCAAGGAACTTATGCAAATAATTTCCATACGAAAATAATACTCTCAACATGATCACCTTAGCCTTCATAAAATATTCTTATGATTTTTCTCCGGCCCATCCACGCCTGTGTTTGAATCATGATTTGCTAGATAGGGTAGGGTAGGGTGCCCTCTCCATTAATTTTTTCTAAGAAAGAAAGAAATAATCAATTGACTCTTTCATGAGCCCAAGCAGGCCAAGTGTTGTTTCTCGCTCTGATACCACTTTGTAACACATTCGACCCCTGAGTACCTTTTTAAGGGATGGGATATAAATTTTCTCTTTTCTTAATCTTCTCGAATTCTCTTCCCAAGATCTTTGTCATCTTCTGATCGTCAAGATCTTTCCAACAACTATTACCATGCTCAAATCCAAGCTCTGGATTAGAAGTTATTCCCTTCTGAAGCTCTTCAGGCATCATTGGTCATAGGCCATGTGGCACCCACGTGGTTTCACCCCATTCATACCATTCCACCTGGCACATATTCGACCAATGTTTTCCTCCTTTAGCGATGACATGGCCACTAGAGGGGTGGTTACATGGAATTTTCCTCGTGCCTTCACGATCATTGAGCCTCCGGCCCTTCGTCCTTCCTATCCATGTTAGAAACATTCCCAAAGTCACAAAGTCTCGAATTTCACTAACACTCCTACATCTATGGTGGAGATAAAGCCACCGTTAAATCCAACGGTTAAGATTCACCCTCGTTCAATGCATAGGCTTAAGGGATATCGACGTTCATCACTACGACACCGAACGCCCTTTTCTCTACTTGCATGTCCTTTAATGTCTCAAAACCCAAGAATCATACTACGTGGTCTGGCCTTCGACCCTTTTGAAGAATACACTCTAACACCCTAATCCTCCCGAAGTTCCAAACTTTCAAACTTTTGGGGTCCCATTAGTCATTAGGTCAAGCAACTATGTGCCATGGGTGACACGTGGAAAAATACAGAGATGACATGTGGCCCTATCAATGGGAGACACGTTTCACATTCCAATTGACATATGAGGTCTTTAAAAATCACAAATCAAGGTGACACATGGCATGTCGAACACAGTTCCACGTCACCTTAGGTGACGTCAGTGTGCCACATCATTCTGGATGGTCAGCCTCTTGGGAGCCTCTAGCCTCTCCTACCTGCGAAGTCGCCCAGAGCTCTGAAATCCAAAATCCTGCCAGAAACCTCCCAATACATTTTATCCCATAGTCGAGATAGGTCCATGTAGATCCCCAGATCTATGGCCTTCGTTGCTTCGTAACTTCGATGTTCAGGGGTTTGGCTGTGTAATTTCATTTTCACTCCCACAGTGATCAACGTCGGACTGACCATGGTCTAGATCAAATGGTCAAGAGAGATCCTGAAGCATCCTCAAATCAATGGTCCTTGCTGCTTCGCGACTTCGACGTTCAGAGGTTCTTCCCTTATAACACTCTTGTTCTCCTGGAGAGGTCAACGCCAGATTGATCATGACTTAGATGCAATGGTCATGGGATATTCTGAAGCATCCTTGGATCGATGATCCTCGTCGCTTCATGACTTTGGAGGGGGGTTGGTTGTTTAGTTTCCTTTTTACTCCTGAATTTGATCAACGCCGAACTGACCATGACGTAGATCCAATGGAAGACATTTGGAAAAATACAAGGGAGACACAAAGCCCAATCAAATGTTGACATGTGTCAAGGTCCATTTGACACATAAGGTCTATGAAAGTCACAAATCTGGGTGACACGTGGAACACTTATTATGGATCCATGTCACCCTTGGCGATGTCAACATTCCACGTCACTCTGGCCTTCGAAGATTTAGCGATATTCTCATTCACCAACATGTCGAACATCCCAGAGTAGGGCTTCGTTGGAGTGCTTTACGATATCCTTTCACTAGTTGATCAGACAGTCAAAAGAGGTTCCCAATGGATTCCCCAGATCAATGGCTCACGTTAATTCATGATTTCATCATTCGGGGTTTATGGTTGTTTAACTCCTTTTCTCTTTTGGATTAGGTCAACGAAGAACTGACCGCGACGTAGATCCAATGGTCAGGGGAGATCCTGAATAGCCTCATATCTATGGCATGTGTTACTTCACGACCGAGAAGTGGATCGGGGTTTAATAGAGGGAAAAATCCCATGATAACGGGTAAATGATTGCCAACTATCGGTCCATTTTCAAGTTATCGACTCGACAGGTCATCTTTGATGCATTTTGGACATTGCACTGTTCATTCACCCCGGAGCTTCGACTCCCTGTGTCCCAAATAACTTAGCTCCTATTTGAGTGTGGAAAAGGGTCCCAAGGTCCTTGTCCTTTGGAACTATGTCAATATCTAGAGACTACACTCCTAACTCTTAGCTACGATTTGGTTAAGGTTGTGGGTGTGAGCCTGTGGTTACCTGGATGATTGGTTTGAAGGAAGCACCTTCCATTCATAGAACTCAAGTTCTAAAATAGGGAAAGGTAAATTGAGGGATCGACTAGACCAAAACGGTCTTGTAGAGTCTATCCCAACTCTTTACTTGTGGAATTGATCCATGATTAATCCTTTTAAGGAATTTTCTAACCAGTACAGAGGCCAAATCCTTATGTCCCAAATTCATTTAGAACCCCATTACTAATAGTTTTCCCTTTCTAGGTAGAAATAGAAAACCATTGACAGGGGATAATGGTAAAAAGCTACCTCAAAATATTCGATCGTCTAGACCGCCAGAGTCACAATTATCTAACATCCAAACAAGATACATTAATATGAAATCATCCCTATGTATCAAGGATGTATCTGTATAGAGAAAATACAAGCATTCAATCAGACATTTTAAATTCAAGTTACTAAGTATATGGAATACTTATCTATTATAGTTGGTAGCTGACCAACTGACTATGGGTTTTCGCCTCTCCACCCAACCATAGGATCATAGGCATTCATTCTTAGCCCTCTGGCCACCCCCATGCCAAGCCATGATATCACTAGGGAAATTTTGTAGCTTCTCAGAGATTGTTTCTCTACCAAAGCCTACATGAGGTATATCAAATGCTCCTTCATCATCAAGCTTGCAACCTTCTTCTTGGGTTAGGTTTTCTGGGTTCTCTCCTGTAACGAGAGAAACTTGTTCATTCCTTTCTTCCTCTTAGTGTATCCAAGTCGCACACCCCCTATGGGCATGGTCTCCTTCTTGTCTTCCCTTTTGTGTATCCTTGCATGCATTTTCTTTTCCTCCCCATGAAGGTTCCGGACTTGTCCTATTCCTTCTGTCAGAAGGAACTTGGGTCAATCTAGGCCTGTAGGGAACTGCACTCTATGGTACTTCGGGAAGACATTTTTCTATCTCCTCAATCAGACTCTCCATGCTTCCATTCATTGGGCTAGTTGATTTTTCAACCACTAGTCCTTTTCTCATTAACTGATTTTTACTTGGAATCGGGATGAGGCTTATATTGTAGCGAAGAGAATTTGGGTCATTTTGACATAATGAACCCTCTCTACAGTTTTCTCACTCTTTCCTCTAGTGATACCATGGACAGTACTTCAAGGCTTCACCCCCACAGTCAGTTGTTGGCAATATAAACAATAATGCATTTACATTGTTCACATGCCATATCATGGTGAGTATAATTAATGAATAATTACAAGTTGGGGGAAACAAGGGTATCACACTAACCACCTAAGTCATTGGCTAACTAGAAACTTAAGTGACTACTCTTTTTCTCACCCAAGTGAACAAATAGTCATAAGAGGGATTCCTAGCCCCTAATAATACATAAACATTCAGTACTATAAAATATATAATATAGTCCTCAGGCCCTAGATCAACATGGGTGTCATGATAGCAAAAAATGGAATTAACCACCCATCGAAAAAGACATATCTAGGCTCATGGTACTCCAACCACCTATCTCTGGATGCGCTTCGAAAGGTCCTCTATTTGTGTCATTGGAATCCATCAAGTAAACCCCTCCAGGTTCTTATGCATTGTATGTAACACCCTTTTAGCCTCTCCCCTGGGTTGTTCCTCATCTCTTTCCTTACATTGATGCCTCGGGTAACCTTATGGTCATACTAGTCCAATATCTATATCATCATAGAATTTTGTTCGTCATATTCCACACCATATATATGTCATCAAAGAGTTTTGTTAATCATATTCCACAACAAAATTATTTGTGTACCTCTTGCTTTCTTTTATCATTTAATGTTTTTATAAAAAATTAAATAATTTGAAATTTTAAAAAGATTTCACTTACCAATATCACCCCAAGTGACATCTGGGGGAAGCATTAGCTCTAGATCACACTAGAAGTTCAATTTGACATATGGGTATTCATCTATGGCAATGATCTGGCAAGATCACTAGGTGACAAATTCCTAATCAAATATACTAGTACGCGCCTGCCCCCAAGTCTATGCATCATAGCTTCCCATTGGACCATCTTGGGCTATCATACCCCAGGAGGGGTGAGTGAGATGCATATATGCATACTTGGAACTCGCTCTATAAATAAAGAACATATTATTCTTTCATATTTGAATTTATTTTGTCGCCTCATTTTGCACTCTATCAAATGGGTCTTCATGTTTTCCAAGATTCTTGAGCACCAGTCAAATACTATCAGTCATGACACTCTACCCTATAGTACATTTGTGGGTGTGAGGCTAAGTGTAGTGTCACAGAGCCAATTCTCTAGTGATCATCAAGAGTATAAATTTTAGACTCAAGTCTTCTATAATGTTTATGGGAACTTGGGAGCTCATATTTTGAGTCATCGTTGAGCATTAAATGCTTATGTATTCTTGGATCCTCAATGTGCCTACTCGATGTCCCCCTCCTTTCAAGGTTATTGGCTCCCCATGATGGGACAAACATGTGATGAATTAGATGTCCTTCACTTCTATATTGAGAAGTTCATCATCTATGATGAAAGAATCACGCTCTATGTCCTAGTACCATATCATCATTTGCAATAATTACTTTTGTGCCCACATGTTTGAAGTGATAAAGAACTTAAGAAATCCACAATCCTGAAGAGAATTCATGTCTTCCAAATCATCCACAACATGGTTATCCACATCCTCATGTTCACGTTCTCATGAAATGATAGACACATATGTTTGTCAAGTGAAATTTTTCAAGTTAGTTTCTTTCCCTAGTAGTTTTAGCATTTTTGGATCATTTTTTGGGCTTTCTGGGGGCACTTGTGACTCTATTTGAGTACAGGTACAAGTACTCACACATATTCGTCAAGAATAGTGTGAGTGGGGTTGTATACTCATGCCCGTTGTGAAGGAAAGACATGTGTTCTCCTTCCATTCACACACGAAGGTCCTTGTTAACTAAAAATCCATATATTTTAAAAACCAAAAGGATGAAATAAGAGATAATATGATGGTGAGTTACTTGGACCTGACGAAATTGAAAACCAACAATGGAACCTTCCACAATCTCCACCTGAAGTTTCAGGCTTTTTTTCATTGCAAGAAAAGGTTTGGTTAAAAAAGTGAAATTGGTTGGTGAATACTCATTCTTTCACCTATTTATTTAGTTTTTACCCACTTTTTCATAGTTCAAAAGGATTCTTGACAAATTTTTTAAGTTATTTTGTCAGTTTTAAAGCCTAATGTGGTCATTTCATATTGTGCTTGAATTGTTTTAGTTGCGACAAAGTTACAAGGTCATTTAAATGGAGTTTTCCATCACTTTGGTCCACTTTGATCCATTTTGATAAGCAATGATATCGAAACTGGAATATAGGTTATGTTTTCCCACCTTGCATTATTCATTATTAGTTTCTTGTTTCATTTTTCTTTAGGATCAACCCCATTGAATTGCAACATGAAGCCTTCTTCATCATTTTAAAAAGAATCGTAATTCATGTGGTAGAGCCTACTGATCATGGGTGCCCTAGTTAGAACCATATTTGACATTTATGCACCCATGATAAAGTTTTTCATAGGCTAAGGAGTCCCTTTCTAGTCAGGAGTTTCATATTGCGCTTGAATTGTTTCAATTGCAACAAAGTTCCAAGGTCATTTAAATGGTGTTTTCCATCATTTTGGTCCACATTGATCCATTTTGATAGGTAATGATATTGAAACTAGCATATATGTTATGTTTTCCAACCTTGCATTATGCATTATCAATTTCTTGTTTCATTTTTCCTTAGGATAGACCCCACTAAATTGCAACACGAAGCCTTCTTTGTTGTTTTAAAAAGTATCGCAGTTCATTTGGTATGTCCTACTAATCATGGGTGCCCTAGTTAGAACCATATTTAACATTTAGGAACCCATGCTAAAGTTTTTTATAGGTTTAGGAGTCCCTTGTTATTCCCTCTGTGACTTTGCGTTGAAGCCGCATGACTTCTTCTCAACATATTGCTAGCTATTACCCACGTGACTACCATTTTTTCATTTCGAGTCGTACTTATGCATCACATGCTGCTACTTGTTCTTTTCATCCTAATGCTGACCTCGATTTTCCATTTTCTCCTAACTGCATATGCATTCTCTTCAGTTTATGTCCTTTGCATTTGTTTCCTCTGCACCTCGAAACCCTATCCCTAGAGTAAACATAGCAAAGAGTGTCCATATCCTACACATCCTCCATGGATTTTTCATAGGTATGTTCCATGTATTTGGAACTAGTTTTCTTTCCTCACAACACTCATTTCCTCCACTACATTTTAACATTCTTTTATTTTTTTTCAGGCTTTAATAACATGGAAAAGACAAAAAAAATCAAATATGATAAAAAAAAAGAGAGGTGGGGGGGGGGAGAATAAAGATGTTTGTTTTGTTGGAAGTTTTCTCTAGTCATGTTACCCTTGAACAAAGCACCAATTTTTGAGTTATTATCTCAACAATTTTGGTTTTAGCATGACCTTAGTAAGCTAAAACTTTATTTTTTGAGTTTTATTACTCCTTTGCCTAGTTACTCTTCCATTCATTATGGAGAGTTCATTGACGCCTCTTGCATCATGGACTTATATTATTATTCCACTTTGTGTCAAATGTTTCCCAAGTCACTATTGTGTCATTCTTATGTTTAGGGATGTTTTATCACTTCAAGGATATTCCTCAAATTCCTTAATTTTTCATTTTTTCCTTCCCGGTTGTTAAGCAATTCTCAATTTTTATTAGTATCTTTATATGTTACTAAGTGGGGGGTTGATTTCATGAACTGTCACCCAACTTTGGCCAAGGGGAACAAGTACATCATCATGGCTTTTGATTTCTTTATTAAGTGGGTTGAGGACATGACAACATTTTGAAATGATGGTGAGACAAAAGCACTCTTAATTTTCAATCAGGTGATAGCTCTGTGAGTTGTGCTTAGGGATATTATCACTAACCACGATAGTCATTTAAAAATAAATGATGACCACATTAGTAACTAATTTGGGGCTCCTAGGAGCACTCATATCACTATTACATGCAGGAAAATGGTCAGGTTAAGGTAGTCAATAATTCCTTGAAGGTAATCCTCCAAAAAAATGTAATGTGAGTAATTCCAACTGGCATCTAATGCTTTTTTTAACACTCTACACCTACCGTACATCTGTAAATACCACTACCAATTTCACACCTTTCCAAATCATTCACAATGAGGAGGTGGTTCTCCTGATTGAATGTGAAATATCGTGATCCAAAAAGGGTCCAGAGAAGGATAAGAACAACTCAGAACTCCCAGAGGCAACTCAGGACGCTCATAATGGCCTCAGCAAACAGAGAAAGGGAAAAAATTCAAAGTTCCCAAAACTCAGTGAAAATGACATTATCGCGAAGGGTGCATCGCAAGATTTCTAACGACGCAAATGGCTCATCAAACAGAGTTACAGATTGAAATATATTCGCGGTCAAAGATATATGAATCGACATCCGTACGGATGATGTTAGAATTTGTACAACACACGTGGTAGGAGAATAAGGTGACATGTGTCATGTTGACGTCGACATGGTGACATGGCAGCACTAGAGGCTGCCATGTGCCACCCAGTTTTGGCACTTTCCGACTAATCCATGGACCAATAGGATTGTGCCATGCGACAGTTTGTACGGTCTGTATAGTGATGTGGCATGGCGAGTTGGCAGTCCGTATGATGACATGGCATTCATACAATGATGTGGCATTGACATGATAGGATGACATGGAAGTGGATGGTATGGCCAAATGAGAGGCTGCCATGTGGCCCAATCAAGAGATACCATGTGGAAGGCGACAAAAGAACAATGACAGCGTGTATCCAAATTTTGAAAAAAAATGAGAATTGGAGGGTCTGCCAAATCTGGTCGACCATGCCAAATCCAACCTCATTCTAATCGTTAGTGACTTAGATAGAGTCACCACCAAAATTGGCAGAACATAATTATGTGTGTGTGTGTGTGTTGTTTCAACCATCAAACCAAAAGGGGGAGGCCCACACATTTGACCCCGGGACCTCCTCCCCACACTATGCCTTAACATTCACGCCCAAACCAATGGGCCAACAACCCATATTTTGTAATGATCATTGCGGATTTTACTTAAGTGTTGAGTCCGCCAAGCCCTGGAGAGGAGGTGCGCGTGTGGTACAGTGTGGGATGCTTTTCTAGGTAGTACAATCATTAATTACAGGTTACAAAGGGGCATGGAAACCGAGACAAATTTCTTCTTGGGCCTGAGAGTCCCAGAGTCAAATCGAGGCATGGAGACACTCATTTTTGGGTAATTTGACGCCACGAATTCATTGGTGTTATCTATTTTCTGATCTGAGCATTATTTCTGCATCTTGATTTCAGAATGAGGTATACTTGTATTTTTTGAAATTCTTTTGTTGAGTTAATGAAAATCCTACCCATTTGAGAGTAGGACCCAAAGACGTAGTCCACCACAGACTAACTCTGTTATCAAGTTTTTATGTTCATATATGATGCTTATGTCTCTTCATTAATGAGATTTTCCTTCTTTAATGGTGCACTTTAATTTATGCTTATTTAATGCAATTCTTTATAAGTCACTCAATGAAAATATTCGGGATCATACTGTCACTCAAAATATAAATTGAGCTCTTGCATAACACTTTCTACTTGGAAGAATATATTGTTCACCTTGAGTAGCTCGATGAGAAATGTATATATATGGCTACAATGAATGAGAAAAAAAAAACATATTAAGGATTAGTACAATAATTATTTCCATCCTCAAGTATTCTCTGAAGGAGACTTGGTCTTATTCTATGATTAGGACAAATATGCCTTGGGGGCACGCAAATTTAACCCCATGTGGCATGGTACTTACATCATGATGTGTGTCCTGTGTAAGGGAGCTTATGATATTGAGTATTATGATAAAACATTTCCTCATGAGCCCCACAGTGGGCTCTACCTCAAGAGGTACTATTATTAGGTAGCAATGGCTAAGTGTTCCCCTTTTGTAGTTGTTTTATTTTTAGTAGTTTTAGTGTTATTTAGCTTTTGATTTTGATTTTTCTTTGTTATTTTCTTATCATACTTTGTTCTTGGTTGGAATATGGTGTTAGATACACCTATTTTATGGGATTTGTATATGGTGCTATTTGCCACACCTTGAACCTTGCTTCTACCGCTCAGGTGATTTATTCTCCCACAGGCCATCTTGTGACTTTAGGAGGTGCTTTCCTCGGACCAACAACCAATAAAATTGTCAAGTATAGTGTTGTAATTGAATTGTTCTCAAAATCCATTTCATATGGAATTATACGTCTAGAAGTTCATCTAGATTTGTAATTGGCATTGTTGCAATTAAATAGTGAGTACAGGGTGTGTGATCCCATAATTCTTCGAATTTCTTTATGGGTACGGCTTCTTGAATAATCATTTGAGTTAATTACTTATGTTTATATTTCAAGAAGTTATAATTATTTATCGAATGCATTGGCTAACTATGTATTATATTTGCATCTGTCACATTAAGAAAAAATCAAAGCATGCATGTATATATCATGGAAAGAAATCCTGACATCATTGTGAATGTAAGTTGAAGAGTCTGTATATAATCATAAGTTTTATAAAGTACAAAATGTGGAATATGGTATACAAAATCAGGATTCCTAGCCTGTAATAATACATATACATTCGGTACTCTAAAATAGATACATCTAGGCATCAATCCTTGGATGAATATGTGTGTCATGATAGCACAAAATAGATTTTTCCAACCATCGAAAGATCCATACCTAGGCTCGTGGCATCCAACCACCTATCTCTGGATGCGCTTCAGAAGGTACTCTATTTGTGCCCTTGGAATCCAACAGGTCAACCCGTCAAGGTTCCTCTGCATTTTCTATAACGGCCTTTCAGCCTCTTCCTTGGGTTGGTGCTCATCTCTTCCCTTGCATTGATGCCTCGGGTAACCTTATGGTCATACTAGTTGAATATCTATGTCGTCAGAGAGTTTTGTTAGTCGTATTCCACACCAAAAATATTTGTTTACCTCTTGATTTATTTTATCATATAAAAAAGTTTATAAAAAATAAATTATTTGAAAATTTAAAAAGTTTTCACTTACCAATGTTGTCCTAAGAAGCATATGGGGGACGCACTAGCTCTAGTTCACACTGGAAGTTCAATATGGCATATGGGTAGTTGTCTATGGAAATTATTTGATAGGACCACAAGGAGAAAAACTCCTCATCAAATTTTCTAGTACACGCCCTCCCCCAAGTCTATGCATCAGAGCTTCCCATCAGACTATTTTGGGCTCTCATACCCTAGGAGGGGTGAGTGATATGTGCATATGCATCACTGGAACTCAATATAGAAAGAAAGTACATATTATTCTTTTGTATTTGAAGTTCTTTTGTTGCCCTATTTTGTATTCTATCAAACGAGCCTTAATTTTTTCCAAGAGTCTTGTGCACCAATCAAATACTATTAGCCTCAACACTCTACCCCATAGTACATTTGTTGGTGTGAGACTAAATGTGGTGTCACAGATCCAAATTCTCTAGCGATCATCAAGAGTATAATTTTTAGACTCGAGTCTTCTATAATGTTTATGGAAACTTGGGAGCTCATATTTTGAGTCCTCACTGAGAAATAAATGTCTATGTATTCTTGGATCATCAGTGTTCCTACTCCATGTCCCCCTCCTTTCAAGCTTATTGGTTCCCCACACTAGGAAAAACATGTGATGAAGTAGATGTCCTTCACTTCTAGCTTGAGAGGTCCATCATCTATGATGAAGACATAACACTCTGTGTCCCAATACCATATCTTCATTTGCAATAATTTCTTTTGTGCCCACATGTTTGAATTGGTAATGAAATTAATAAATACAAAGTCCCAAAGGGAATTCATGGCCTCCAAATCGTCCACAACATGGTTATCCACATCCTCACATTCTTGTTCTCACCACATGATAGAGATATATGTTTGTCAAGTGAAATTTCTCAAGTTATTATCTTGCCTTTGTAGTTTTTATCATTTTTGGAGCGTTTTTTTGGCCTCTATCAGGGGCACTCTCATGCCCCATGTGAAGGAAAGGTGTTCATTCTCCTTCCCTTCACACACGGGAGTATCCTTTAGCTAAAAATCTATAAATTTTAAAAACCAATAGGATGAAATGAAAGAGAATAGGAGGGTGAGTTACCTAGACCTGGAAAAAATGAAAACCGATAGTGAAATTTTCCATGATATCCACCTGAAGTTTGGGGGTTTTTTGCACTACAAGAAAATGTTTGGTTAAAAATGTGAAAATGGTTTGTAAAAACTCATTATTTCATCTATTTATTTAGTTTTTACCCACTTTTGCATAGTTCAAAAGGATTCTTGACCATTTTTATAAGTTATTTTGTCCTTTTTAAAGCCTAATATGGTTGTTTCAGATTGCGCTTCAATTATTTTAGTTGCAACAAAGTTCCAAGGTCATTTAAATGGCGTTTTGATCCATTCTGATAGTGTTAAGAACCAAACATCAATATAGCATAGAAAAACCTCAGGAAAAGTACTCAACGCCTTGAAAAAGAGACAATTTCAGATAATAAGCCTCTTCGAGGGGGAAACCTCCTTTTACCCCACTTAAATGTTCAAGTACAAGATGA
>ML783840.1:225618-241345 GCA_009831015.1 Picea engelmannii
TATATATATATATATATATATATATATATATTAGATGTATCTTGGGTGGTTGGGAGGAATGGTTGTTATCTTCCCCACCCATGTTCAATTCCTCGTAAGTGGCATGTGATGTCCTTAATGGGTCTATAAGATACTCTTGTTGTTGAGTATATTGATCTTCTTATTGAGAAATTAGTATTACTTTGTACTATGAACACTTTCAACTTATATCATATCTACAAATAAAAGGGAAATTAAAAATACAAGTGGTTTGATTGGTTAACCATATTTACAAATAAAATAAAATTGAAAATATGAGCTAATTGGATATACAATGATATTTACAAATGATATGAAAGTAAAAATATAAATAATCCAAATCTAGCAAGCCTAGGACAAACCTAAATTAATTTCAATAAATATAGGTTCAATAATCATGCCCTAGTATAAAAATGATTTACCAATAAGAATACAAAAGTTTAAAATAAAACACTATGCCTATCATCCAACAACAATCTAAGCATTCAAGAATACAAAAGTTTAAAATAAAACACTATGCCTATCATCCAACAACAATCTAAGCATTCAAATTGTTCATGCTTCAGTTTGTTGCTTATAAATAATGGAAATAAAAATATGAATTTTAGGATGACCTCAACAATGTGTCCTTACCAATACAATGTTGACAATTTTTATTGATTGTTATTTTGACACAACCATCCTTGTCCAAAAATGATAATGTAGTAAGGTTCTCAACAATGAGAAAAAATAATGAGCCCTCAAAAATAAGATTGTTTTTCAATAACCTCTAATAGAAACTTTTGAGTTTTATTTCCATACTATGATCCTTAGTTACATCATTGGTTGTGAGTGTTTAGTCATCCATTCAAGAGAATTATGACTCCTATATTTTAAAATAATTGATTATGCTAAATAAATTAAGAAACATTCAAATGTGGGAAGTAAATATAGTTACACGAGGTGAATATTTCTTCAATAGTAAATTATTTCATGTATAACTTGATTTTATGTGTTCATAGCTCACTTTAATTTCAAAGGAGCCAATGCTAACACATTAAAAAAAATGGTTTAATTATATACTATAGGAAATTGAAAGTACATATGCATTCATCAACTATTCAACCATACTAAAAGAGATAAAGCATCATACAATATACAACACCCATAATCCACATCCCTAAATATCTGAGTAGCCTTCTCTCTAGGAGCATCCCAACAAATATTTTGCACTTTGTTTTGGGATACATATCTCATTTTTTTAGCTCCAAGCCTTATAATGTTCATGGCAAAGCCTCTTAATATCCCCATCACAAAAAAAATTAGGATTGTTTACCTTAGAGTCCATGCTCTCTTTAAGATATACCAACAAATGAAGATGCATGGCTAAGATGTTTCTCCACATCCAAAACTTACTCTCGAATATGCAACAAGGCAAACCAAACTTCAAATTTGTTTTTTGCAAAATCACATGACACAAACTTTTAGAGGACCAAATATACTTGTATATGTATATTGTATCAAGGCAAGAGAAAAAGTATCTAGTTTTTTATTTTACCAACTATCCTTAACACTATCTATAATACAAGTATTGTGATGAATTCAATAATATTCAAGATATCAAAGAGGCATTAGAAAGATAAGTTTTCAAAACCCCCACAATTTTGAACAAAGTTAGTATTTAGTGGATATTTGTTAGTGCAAGTTAATAAGAAAAGGTTGAAGGAACTAAGAAATCGTATCAATGTTATTAACTTTTCCTATTCACATGACATCTTCATAAATATAGGTTGCAAGTGTCCATATCAATTACATGATCATATTCTTCTCAACACAATTCGGGAATTTAGAACATTGAAATAGTAAGTAATGGGAAGACAACATTTATTATAGATATTAAAATATTAATTTTCAATCATAATAGCTAAGTTTTAATATCTTCATTTACAAACATTATCAATACTTATTATCAGCTCCATTTGCAAAAATGTATCCATATTATTTTCTAAGCTCCATTTGCCAAAATGTATCTATATTATTTTCTAAGAATAAAGAACATATTTATTCCAAAACATAATTAAAAACACTTACATCAAGTATCAAGTACTCTAGGGATAATACATATAAGTATGATTTGAGTATCTTGTTTGTAGACCTAGTGATTCTAATAAAGTTCACAATACTTCTATTAAAAAAAATCCAATATATTCAATGGCATTGATATGTAATAATAACCAAAAACATAAACTCTTATGATCATTTTACTTTACATAAATATCGAATTTTAAAGTCGGACATGAAATAGATCACCAAGAATTATAATTTATACCGTTTTTCCCATATCCAAGCATTATCGAATACTAAACAGTCAGGGATACCAAAACAAGTGATAATATTCGAATTTAGAAAGGAAATTACCTGATCGGTGTTGATAGTTCTCAACACAACAACTTCAGACCATCGGGTAAAGTAATCTGTGGTTGTCACAATAAAATTGTGTTGTTGTGAGGACGGGGGGTTGATCGGACCTATGATATCAAGGCCCCACTGCTGAAAAGGAGAGTCTACTGAAACGAGCTACAAAGGAAAGGCTAGTTTTTGTAACCGCCCTGATGCTTTTTGACAAATGGTACATTTACGACGCAAAGAATGGGCGTCTCTAAAAAGTGTGGGCCAATAATAACCGGCTCTTAAAACCTTATGGGCAGTGGTGTCACCACCAAAATGGCCACCAACTTCTCCTGCATGCAACTCTAGCAAGACTTTTTCTGCTTCGTCTTTTTCAAGACAGCGCATCAGTACGCCGTCAAAACTTTGACGAAACAGGATACCATTAACCAGATAAAAGGAGGCAGACTTTAATATCAACGCTCTTCTTTTAGCAGGATCCAGGTGACGGGGTGTTGACTCATGTTCAAGACAGAATCTTATATCATCATACCAAGGATTGATAGATTTTTGTGCGCAACAGATTTGATTTTGATCATGTTGTCCTAGGTTTGACGTATCGCTTTCTTCTGGTTGTCCTGCTGCTGAATTAGCAACTAACTTGCATAACCCTTGGCCTCTCACTATCTGAGCTGGGGTGATTTCTAAGTCGTACTCCTGCAAGGAGGTGACCCAGTTAGCCCTTTTTTCACCTAGTTCCTTCTGCACTAACAGGTTCCTGACGGGGGGATAAGGGACAACAACTTTCGTCCTTGACTTCAAAAGATAGGACCGGAAGTGCTTGACTGCTTTGAAAATAGCATAGGCTTGCCGATCTACCACTGGATAATTAAGTTCAACGCCTTTGAAAGCAGAGCTCATAAAGGCAATGGGTACTTCATTGTTCTCGGCATTCTTTTGGGTTAGAACGGCAGCATAGGAACGGTCAGAAGCAAAAGTGTAGAGTGTAAAGTCTTGAGAAAAATCGGGGCTCATGAGAGACAAGGCGTCTATTATGGCCTTCTTTATTGCATTAAAAGCTTGATTTTCTAGGGGTCCCCAGTGATATTGGGTGTATTTCTTAATTAGGTTCTGCAAAGGTCTGACCATTTCGGAGAAGGTGGGGACAAATCTTCTCACAAAGTTAATCTGGCCTAAGAAAGACTACATAGATTTTTTGGATGTAGGAGGGGGAAGTTTCTTGATGACTTGGGTCCTATCGGGATCGATAATCATCCCTTCTCTTGACACAATAAATCCTAAGAGTTTACCCTGTTCTACTGCAAAGATGGATTTTTTAGGATTCAAGGAGATGTCGTATTTATGACATCGTTGTAGAACGGCTCGTAAGTGAGCTAGATGATCGGTTTTGTTTTTAGAAAATACAGTAACATCATCTAAGTAAACTACAACAGACTGATTGATTAAGCCTCGGAAAGCAATGTCCATTGCTCTCTGGAAAGTGGCACCAGCATTAATTAATCCAAAGGGCATCTTTCGATAAGCATAAGTGCCCCACGGGGTACGAAAGGTAGTTTTAAGTTGGTCTGGTGGAGACATCAAGAATTGGTTATAGCCTGAGACACCGTCTAGTAAGGATAGCCTCTCAGAACCAGATACCTGTTGAAGGATCTGTTCCATGGGCGGGACAGGATAGTTGTCTTTATCAGACGCTCTATTAAGGTTTCGGAAATCGACGCATAGTCGAATTTCCCCACTTTTCTTCCAGACAGGGACAAGGTTAGAAACCCATTGAGTGTGCCTAACAGGAAAAATTATCTTAGCATTTAGGAGCTTATTCAATTCTTTTTGAATGGTCAGTTCGAGCTTAGGGTGCATTTTCCTCATTTTTTGTTGAAAGGGTAAGGCTTGGGGCTTCATAGGAATGACATGATGTATGATGTTAGGGTCGAAAGTTTTAAGGTCATCATACATCCATGCGAAGACATCTTTAAATTCTTTGAACAATTTAATAAAGGCAACTTTTTCTTGTTCAGAACATCCTACCCCTAGATTAATGCACTGCAGATTGTCCTTAGTTCCTAAGTTTACCTTTTCATAAGATAACGAGGAACTATTGGTTTTACAGTTGACCAACTTTTTAAATTTATCTTGAAGATCATAAAACTTCTCTAATCTAACTACAGATTTAGGGATCAATTTTACCATGTCCGATGAAGATTCAGGAGTTCTCAGATCTGGTATTACCGTGAAATCGCGCAAATTGTCGTCGTGCGTGCATTCGTCTATTACCGCGCCTTGAAAAGTTTCTTCCATGCACATAAAGTTAATAATCTACTGATCATCGTCGAAGACTCTCCAGTCCGTGATGTTGTCGGGGATGGATGGCCGGAACAACAACTCAACGGAGAATGCGTCTGGGGACAAGCCTTCTGCAGGAAGAAGTTTAAAAGCTACATTAGCTAATAAATCCGCTTCAGAGTTATTCAATCTAGGAATAGAATTTATATTGAAAGCAAAAAATTTATTCATTAAATTCCATACCTCGGATTGGTAGCTTTTGAGATGCGGAGACAGACAATGGATATAATCTCTTACTTGTCTAACCACTATTTTGGAGTCGCCAAAGACGGTCAAATTTTGAATGTTCATATCTAAAGATTTTCTGAGACCTTGCAGTAAAGCCTCATATTCTGCAGTGTTATTAGTACATTCAAATTCCAACCTACATGCAATCAATGTTTTGTTACCTGCCAGATCGATAATGACGCAGCCTGCACTAGATCCTTCTTTGGACTTTGACCCATCAAAATAAAGAGACCAAATTTGATTTCCATCGGGTACACGAGATCGTTGCATAGAAGTTGTTGGCTGGAAATATGCTACAATCTCAAACTGTTGTTCTGGATTGGTGATAGCTGAAGCCTCGGCCATGAAATTGCCGAAAAAGGTGTCCATCCTTTGTACTTCGAGTGAATCAGTAGAAGGTGTAAATGGTTCGTTGGGATCATTCAAATCTGTGACCGTGAACTTCAGGTAGCGTTCACGATTTACCTTGATCTTGTTGGGCTTGCCATTCTCTGGAAGCCATAGGTGAGACCAATCTGTCGTGAAATAACCGTGTAGCTGCTCTGACCATTCCCTGCTTAAAAACAGACCATACACTTCTGGAATATCCGCAACAATTATATCAATGACTTGATGAACCTTGGGGTTAGATGATGATCTTATAAGCACATTCTTTAGTTCGCCTATAACTTTAACATTGGTCCGATCAAGTTGTATGATTTTTAAAGTAGATGGTTCGACTTCGGCGTTAATCTTCTGGCATACAGACCATGGCATCACATTGAATGACGCTCCTGAGTCTACCATACAATTGTGCACGTTTCTATTAAACATTTCGAATGTTAACAAAAATGGAGGTACATTTTTGCGAGTACTAAGGGTAGTAGTTTGCGTCTTTTTACTCGCAGTTTCTAAAGCTACTTTATCTAAATTATTGACATTATTTACACTATTTACATTACTTACAGGAAGGCTTCCTTTATCTTGAGGATCAGGATTGTTTTTAGTGGAAGTCTTCTGAGGAACTTTGTTCTTCACAACCTTGTTACCACTTGAATTACCATTTTTTCCATTCTCTGAGATATTCTATAACATTTTTTGTAGCAGAAATGGAAATTTCAATAACTCATAAACAGAAATGTTAGCTCTCAATTTTTTAAGATCTTCAACTAAATCATAATCTAAGTTGGGGTTCACATTACTCTGTTTAGTCTCAGCTGGTTTAGATTGCTTTGGAGGCGAGGTTGTAGTGTTTTCGGCAGAAGGTTTGTTGGATGTCTTACTCCTGGTATTATAGGGATGTATTGTCTCGAAGTTAGCTTGAAAGATGCTATCCGAGAAGTGTCCAAAAATGTTTGGAGAAGACTCCTCTTCTTGAACTGTCTCTTGTTCAACTACCTCCTCAGGAATCTCAGGAGGCATCGAGTTATCTTGGGCTTCTAGAATTGTTTGAAGGGTGCATTGCAGACTTTCTAGATTAAGGCCTTCGGTGGTTGGATTAGGTCGATTGGTGGGAAAAGGCTTCCAGAACGGGGGTTTGTAAGGCCCTTTGCTCGAAGAAGCTTCTTCAGTCATCCTTTTTAAGTCTATAACTTGATTTGACAGTTTTTGAACAAATTTAGTTAAGTTTTCTAAATCAGAGCTTTCAGGTTGTGTTTTACTTTGAGTGGGTCTGGGGAGGATTTTGATCTTCTTTTTGGAAGAAGAACTAGTCTTTGTTTCGTTGCTAGTAGAGTCTTTAAGACTAAGTATGTCTTTTTCAATCTGGCTGGCCTCCTCAAAGGCTTCTAACAACGTGGTTTTATTAGATCGTTTAACCCAAATAGCTATGCTTTGATGCAAAGCTTTAGTGTAGTATGCTATTATAAGATTCTCGGCGGGCATGGAATCCGTAGGAATTCGGTTTTTAAGTGTTAAGAATCTTTGATTAAAGTCTTTAAATTTTTATTTTGGGTTCATTATTAAGCTAGAAAGGTCCATGACCAAGACTTCCAGAGGCTTACCGTCTCCGAAATTTTCCAAAAAGCATGACTCAAACTTTTCCCAAGACACGATGGTATGGGGTTGCTGGGCAAAGTACCATGTAGATGCATTTCCCTTGAAAGTATAGGGGAACAACCTACAGACAATGTCTTCATGCTCGCCATTGCGGAGTCTTATGGCTAACATAAACTTTTTAATGTGATCTTTAGCGATCTGTTTTGAGTCAGGGTCAAACTTGGGAAGCCATTTCTCCAGATGTTTAGGTAAAGGATGCTGAGCTCCAGGTATAGCTACTGCATCCTGATTGAGCCAAGGTCTAGCAGGGTTGTTCTGGTTTTCCATTGGTGTAGTGGGTGTGGAAGGCTGAGAAGGGGAACTACCTTCGTCAGAGGAACCTCCTCCAAAAGAGGAATGAGATGATGGAGGTGGTGAAGGAGGTATCCCAGATCCTCCTGCAGCAGGATTGAGGGTTGGATCTGTAGGATTCACCGTGAGAGTAGTGCCTCCTAATTGTTCTCTGATATCATAAAAATCCAAAGGTTGGTCCAACGAACGGTTTGGTTACCTCAAACGGGCTAAGGCACTATGAGTTCTTATAAGAGATTGACGAACGATCTCTTGTATGTCACCACCTGTAGGATTAGGGGTTACTGGCTCAACTGTGATCCGTGGATCGTCGGTTGAATTGGTTGTTGTTTGAAGGGGAATATTATCGTTCGAATGGCTTCTAGTCAGTATAGGTGAGCGATTAGGTGGTGGAGGAGTCTTGCGACCACCTCGTGCCATTAATTAATTTCAGGCCCTCCTTCTAGCGCCATTTGTTGATGGGCGAAATTGACCGTCCATCAACTAGGAGAGTGGAACCGGTCCGGGGTTGTCTAAATAACCCAAGCCGTTTGGTATGGACCACCCTGACGGGTTTAGCGGCTCCGTTAGCCGATCTAAGTCCCAAGAAAACAAAAAAAGAAAACTACTCTAAATTAACTAATCTAACTAAAACTAAATATTAAAACAAACTAAACAAATCTAACTATTCTAATCTACTATCTAATACGATCCTAACTCTAGGAAATTAAATATCTAACTACTAACAAAAATAAATCTTATTCACAAATGTACAATATTTACAATTTACAGATTTGAATGAAAACCTGAAAAACTCATTTGTATTCTGTCCTAAGATAGGGAGAGCTATTGTTTTTTGATTTTTACGATTTTATGAAAAATAAATAAAATAAAAAAACTAACTAAACTAAACAACTAATCTACTAATTCTAACTAAAAATCTAAACTAAACATATATCTAACTAACTACTTAAATTATACTAACAAATTAACTATCAAATAAATAACAAAACTAACCTGAAGAAACGCTCCAGGTTTGTCCTGTATGATGATTGTCTTAGCTGATCGGAGGGAGGAAACCCACACCGAATTATCCATGAGCTTCTCATAAACTAGAAGCAGTTGTGCTCTTCTAATGTAATTACAGGACAAACAAGATATAAATCTTCACAGTTAGATAAATCTGTATGCAAAGATCTATACAAGATGATTCAATTAACGAAGAAGAGAAATCTGTGATTCATTAACTGAAACAAAGTAATTGTTGTACTAAATAATGAAAGAGATCAGATATGGATAACACATTAATCAAATCATATCATCCTGCAATATATTATGATAGCTAAAGTAGTCTATAATCAACTGCAAACTGACATGCATAAAACTTGAAACAAAAGTTGGATATATTGAAAGTGAAAGCTGTTACAAGACATCAACTCTCGTCTCAGTTTGTATCATAAATCCATATTCTGGTTCTCCCACAAGTGAGGATGCTCCTTATTACAAAAAATAATAAGTATTTAAAGACCTCTCACAGGGTAAAACATCCCTGTGGAAATTATAAAAAATGCTTACACAAATCTGGGAAAATATCCCAAGTTTGACTAAAACTAGGAACCTAAAATAAAAACTATATCACACAAATATCTCGTAGACTGCCACAGCATGCCCAATGCAATTAGAATGTACCTGAAAGAGGAAAAAAATGGACAAGTTAAGAGGATATTTTGCTGATGAAATTGATAAAAATGTAATTCTAAAGACTAGCTACAGAATCTTGTGATTCTGTAGCTGGTCTAAATCAAACACAAAATCGTATTAAAATCAATTCGAATTTTAAAGAATTAAATTCAAACTATTAACAAGTATCTAATTTCTATTTGAAAGACAAACGAATCATTCAAATCGAAATTGTTATACTAATTTGAGTTCAGACAAGACTAAGATCAATCAAATGACTACAGAGATGCATGTACTTTGTTCCATATGTTATCACCAATTCGGGTATACAGAATCATATTGGATAACTGACAGTAATGGAATCGATTCATGGACCAATTGAAATCAACACAAAAGTTGCTTCAGCTATCCACAAGATCACTTAGAATCCAAACCAAATTAACATAATCGTTTTCTCAAATTGATCGCACTATATTAAACACAACAAACGATCCATGTTATTAGCGAATCAAATCAAAACTGGTATGTAAATTATCACAAACGAAATCATTACTTGAATTCATTTCAAAACGAACTATTAACCAAAATTTTCTCATACGAATTCAACAGAGATAACATGTGTCAATCTGAGTTTAACAAACTTGTTTTCAAAGTTAAAATCAACAAAGCAGCATCAAGTCTGATACGAATCCAACTCATAAAAACAATCATGCTAACTCAAGATACGCAACAATCCAATCAAAACAAGAGCGAATTGAACAGTTTGAGTTTGTTACAGCCGTTATGAATCAACACAGTTCCATGATTTCAGCAAAGAGATCTTTTGCACAGGTCAGATATAATCCAAATCCAAATGAAAATGTTGACAAAACAATATTTTTTTTCAATTTAATAGACTACATTGTATTTATCGAGCCAATTCAGTCCTATAAAATCGTTTCAACAATCAAATCACAAGAACTAAATCAGAGCCGTTGATATCCAATGACAACAACATCATGTTAAATCAAAATAGAACCGTGTTCTAATTTTAGCGTAAAAACCTCATGTTCAGGTTAGATACAAACAAAATCCAAACGAAAGAAAAAACCACTGATTTCGTTAACTCAAACCAGCAAACAAATGAATCAAACCCAGTGAAAACCAATCAATTGCTAAACTGGGCACGACCAAATCGTGTAACCAAATCATAACTTCATTTAATTTTAGCAAAACGATAACAATGTATAGGATCCACAACATAACCGTTTTTGATATGGCTATGACAGAGTCATTTCAAACAATAGGCATAGCTATTTGAAAACCAAACTCAATTCATTATATTAATCCTAGAAACTCATAGAACAAAATTGATATCGAAATTCATACCTGGATGATGAGCAGACAACTTGGTCATAACAGTTTGGAATTGATGAAGGCTGTAGCCGATTCGACATTCCTAAATACGATGGAACCAGTGGTTTTCTGCTTCTTGTCATTAGCTTGAAGCTTGTCCCTTTCATTTGTCAACACTTTAACTTGGTTTTCCAATGATTTGATTTTGGACTATAATAAGGGAACGTCGGTATAGTAGTGTTCCAACCACACATTACATTGGTCGCACGAAAACTGTCCAGGCTTCGAAATTGCAGGTGAGGGTTTGTTTAAAATGCCGAGGGTTTCATTAGGTAACTTGATCCCAGGGTAGCTAGGATTGTTCTTTAGGCAAGGGGGTAGATTAGAAACAAAGTCGTAGGGTGGCTCGGAGCACAGACCTTGGGAATAAGGGTACTCACTAGCTAGGAAGCACTTGATGTCAGAGTCTAAGTCTTCACTGAGGACTATGGGCTTTTGATCAACACTAGGTTTCGGTTTATTCCTAGAAAGTCTCGATATGAGTCGAGCATTCTTTTTACCTTTGCCATCGACAGTAGGGTTACCCTTGACCTTCTTGCTGATAGGATTTTTAACAGCCTCAACCTTGTCTGTTATAATGTCAGGTAGGTCGATATCAGGGTTGACCAAGGGTTTAGGAGAGGGTAGAAGGGCATGAAAAGGCACGGGTGGCCCGACCTTATTCTCACTAACCACGGACTTATCAACTTGGACAGAATCTGAATCAACAAAACCATTCTGAGAGAGAAAACCTTGCCAACTATCGCCGTGGAGTTTTAAATGATGAACGATGATGAGTCTGATCATGGTGAAACAAGCTACTATTGGCCTTCTCTCATTTAAACCTCTTAGCCATTTTATAAAGACTACGCTGGAAATAAAATGGCATATTCAATGGATAACCAATGAAATTCATTAACAGTCGAAGGTGACAAAGAAAAACCAGTCCATACCGACCCTCACAGGTCACGAATTGTTTAACCACTATCAAAAGATCATGCCACCTTGGTTTAAGCGTGGAAATAGGCATACCTCTGTCACAGGACGTGACCTTCCGTGAGACGAACAATAACGTCCATGGAACCTCCTCAACTTTAGAGTTTTTAAACCATCGCTGGCCCGTGGCTGCTAATCCTATGGCAGAGCTGATGAACTCTTCACTGATTTCAAGCTGAATGTCACCTATTTTGGCCCTATAGCCATCAAAGGTAAGGGAAAATTGTTGTGCAACAAACATATTAAAACCCTGGAACCTCTACACAAATGTGAGCCAACCACTATCCTCTAAGTTGTTATGGGCGTTATCGAATAGTAGCAGGGTTTGATTACCGTTCGGCTCAATTCGCACCACCGGTGCAATGGAGAAGAGCACACGGTAAGTGATGTGAGCGAGCCAGGATTTGAATCACAGCATACGCAGGGGCAGAACGCTTAAGGCTAACCTGATGCTAGCAAAGGTGAAACAGGGATAAGGGTAAGCATTAATGACATATCGTGCGAAGGTGGTGGAGCTGGTTCATACATGCACGAGAGTTATATCTACAGTACAACCGTCGGCGCAAATAGCTGTTCAACCCATTATTGTATAGGTTAACGATTATGCCAATCAATCAACCAATGAAATCAATGGTAAGTGGTTTAAACATTCGCGCGATCAAAAGTTATGCCATAGTTTTAAAACCAAACACACAAATCGAAACCAATACCAAGTTAATGCCAAAGGTTTTGATAACACGAACTAGGTGTCATATTAAATGATATATATCAAGGGTTTAACCATACCACCTATGTGATTTTATGAAGCTAATGTGCCAAGTGAATTGATCAAACAACATGTAAATCCAATCGTTAATGCATCACAACCTCAATCACTCATGAAACGAAATTACATAATCAATCAAAGAATGTCAAATGAGTACAGATCAAAAGGTTTTGCCAACTGCATAATGATAAGTAAAATGTAAACACAATGGGCATATCGACAAGAATGATAACAACAATTTAGTGAAGATTTTAATGCGACTTCGAAAGACCAAGTTTTCACGCTTACAGTCGTGAAAACAAGAACGAAGATAAGTGTGTAAATAGCGCAAAAATAAAAGTGTCGTTTATTTGAGAATTGCGACGAAAAATTAAGGTTTGCAAAACATTAGTGTAGGCAGCTTATAAGGACAATAGAAAATGTAAATTGGCTACCAAAATGTATACTTGTATTTTTTCAAATTCTTTTGTTGAGTTAATGAAAATCCTACCCATTTGAGAGTATGACCTAGAGACGTAGTCCACCACAGACTAACTCTGTTATCAAGTTTTTATGTTCATATTTGATGCTTATGTCTCTTCATTATTGAGATTTTCCTTCTTTAATGGTGCACTTTAATTTATTCTTATTTAATGCAATTGTTTATAAGTCACTCGATGAAAAGATTCAGGACCATACTATCACTCAAAATATAAATTGAGCTCTTGCATAACACTTTCTACTTGGAAGAACATATTGTTCACCTCGAGTAGCTCGATGAGAAATGTATATAAATGGCTACAATGAATGAGGAAAAAAAAACATATTAAGGATTAGTACAATAATTATTTCCATCCTCAAGTCTTCTCTGAAGGAGACTTGGTCTTAGTCTATGATTAGGACAAATATGCCTTGGGGGCACGCAAATTTAACCCCATGTGGCATGGTACTTACATCATGATGTGTGTCCTGTGTAAGGGAGCTTATGATACAACATTTCCTCATGAGCCCCACAGTGGGCTCTACCTCAAGAGGTACTATTATTAGGTAACAATGGCTAAGTGTTCCCCTTTTGTAGTTGTTTTATTTTTAGTAGTTTTAGTGTTATTTAGCTTTTGATTTTGATTTTGATTTGTTATTTTCTTATCATACTTTGTTCTTGGTTGGAAGATGGTGTTAGATACACCTATTTTATGGAATTTGTATATGGTGCTATTTGCAACACCTTGAACCTTGCTTCTACCACTCAGGTGATTTATTCTCCCACAGGCTAGCTTGTGACTTCAAGAGGTGCTTTCCTCGGACCAACAACCAATAAAATTGTCAAGTATAGTGTTGTAATTGAATTGTTCTCAAAAGCCATTTCATATGGAATTATACGTCTAGAAGTTCATCTAGATTTGTAATTGGCATTGTTGCAATTAAATAGTGAGTACAGGGTGTGTGATCCCATAATTATTCGAATTTCTTTATGGGTACGACTTCTTGAATAATCATTTGAGTTAATTACTTATGTTTATATCTCAAGAAGTTATAATTATTTATCGAATGCATTGGCTAACTATGTATTATATTTGCATCTGTCACATTAAGAAAAAATCAAAGCATGCATGTATATATCATGGAAAGAAATCATGACATCACTGTGAATATAAGTTGAAGAGTCTGTATATAATCATAAGTTTTATAAAGTACAAAATGTGGAATATGGTATACAAAATCGGGATTCCTAGCCTGTAATAATACATATACATTCGATACTCTAAAATAGATACATCTAGGCATCAATCCTTGGATGAATATGTGTGTCATGATAGCACAAAATAGATTTTTCCAACCATCGAAAGAGCCATACCTAGGCTCATGGAATCCAACCACCTATCTCTGGATGCGCTTCGGAAGGTACTCTATTTGTGCCATTGGAATCCAGCAGGTCAACCCCTCAAGGTTCCTCTGCATTTTCTATAACGGCCTTTCAGCCTCTTCCTTGGGTTGGTGCTCATCTCTTCCCTTGCATTGATGCCTCAGGTAACCTTATGGTCATACTAGTTGAATATCTATGTCATCAGAGAGTTTTGTTAGTCGTATTCCACACCAAAAATATTTGTTTACCTCTTGATTTATTTTATCATATAAAAAAATTTATAAAAAAATAAATGATTTGAAAATTTAAAATTTTTTCACTTACCAATGTTGTCCTAAGAATCATATGGGGGACGCACTAGCTCTAGTTCACACTGGAAGTTCAATATGGCATATGGGTAGTTGTCTATGGAAATTATTTGATGGGACCACCAGGAGAAAAGGTCCGCATCAAATTTTCTAGTACACGCCCTCCCCCAAGTCTATGCATCAGAGCTTCCCATCAGACTATTTTGGGCTCTCATACCCTAGGAGGGGTGAGTGATATGTGCATATGCATCACTGGAACTCAATCTAGAAAGAAAGTACATATTATTCTTTTGTATTTGAAGTTCTTTTGTTGCCCTATTTTGTATTCTATCAAACGGGCCTTAATTTTTTCCAAGAGTCTTGTGCACCAATCAAATACTATTAGCCTCAACACTCTACCCCATAGTACATTTGTTGGTGTGAGACTAAATGTGGTGTCACAGATCCAAATTCTCTAGCGATCATCAAGAGTATAATTTTCAGACTCGATTCTTCTATAATGTTTATGGAAACTTGGGAGCTCATATTTTGAGTCCTCACTTAGAAATAAATGTCTATGTATTCTTGGATCATTAGTGTTCCTACTCCATGTCCCCCTCCTTTCAAGATTATTGGTTCCCCACACTAGGAAAAACATGTGATGAAGTAGATGTCCTTCACTTCTATCTTGAGAGGTCCATCATCTATTATGAAGGCATAACACTCTGTGTCCCAATACCATATCATCATTTTCAATAATTTCTTTTGTGCCCACATGTTTGAATTGGTAATGAAATTAATAAATACACAGTCCCAAAGGGAATTCATGGCCTCCAAATCGTCCACAACATGGTTATCCACATCCTCACATTCTTGTTCTCGCCACATGATAGAGATATATGTTTGTCAAGTGAAATTTCTCAAGTTATTATCTTTCCCTCGTAGTTTTTATCATTTTTGGAGCATTTTTTTGGCCTCTATGAGGGGCACTCATGCCTCTTTTTGAGGAAAGATGAAAGTACTCACACCTATCCCTTAATAAGAGTGTGAGTAGGGTTGTATACTCATGCCCCATGTGAAGGAAAGGTGTGCATTCTCCTTCCCTTCACACATGGGAGTCTCCTTTAGCTAAAAATCTATAAATTTTAAAAACCAATAGGATGAAATGAAAGAGAATAGGAGGGTGAGTTACCTAGACCTGGAAAAAATGAAAACCGATAGTGAAATTTTCCATGATATCCACCTGAAGTTTGGGGGTTTTTTGCACTACAAGAAAATGTTTGGTTAAAAATGTGAAAATGGTTTGTAAAAACTCATTATTTCATCTATTTATTTAGTTTTTACCCACTTTTGCATAGTTCAAAAGGATTCTTGACCATTTTTATAAGTTATTTTGTCCTTTTTAAAGCCTAATATGGTTGTTTCAGATTGCGCTTCAATTATTTTAGTTGCAACAAAGTTCCAAGGTCATTTAAATGGCGTTTTGATCCATTCTGATAG
>ML783840.1:253199-269910 GCA_009831015.1 Picea engelmannii
CCATCCTCGCTTGAGTCGATGGTGGTTATGACTTGATTTTGAAGCAATTTTAGGTAGCCTCTTGTCTTCTATGTTGTTTAACTTGTTCTTATACATTAGGTATCTAGTCATAGCCATGCTCTCAATGGGGGAGAGGCTTGTTTTTAAGAGGAGGATGGGATAGGGTGTATTTCCTTTAATTTTGAGATTATAGGTTATAAAATTCTTTTGTATTTGTTCTATCTTTCTCTAGGATTCACGAGAGATACTACAGCCCCAGAATTCACATCCATAAAGAATAACATGTGTAACAAGAGTCTCAAAGATAAGTTTATTATTATCCCAACTCCAAAGATCAGCTGATTTACAATTGTTTTCAAGCCCATAATAAGCTTTCCATCCCCCAATAATCCTTTTCTCAATGCTATAATTCCAATTGAGCTTGTGGTGACTATCAATTCCAAGATATTTGTATGAAGTCACTTCCTCCAAATTGTTGTTGTCATATACAAAGGTATCATAAGGGGTCTTATTGGATTTAATAATCATGACCTTAGTCTTATCAGTATTAACAGTCATACCCATATTGGAGAGAAATTCCTTGAGGATTCTTAGTTGGTTTTCAAGATCATGGGGACTCCTTTCCATAAGAACGATATCATCGGCATAAAGGAGAATATTGATGACTATACCAGTGAGAGTAGAGCCGACACAACCTGCTTTTTCCAAGCATTCTTCTAACTTGTCAATGTATATGCCAAAAAGGGTAGGGGACAAGGGACAACCTTGTTTGACTTTGATATTGCAGTTAATCTCTTTTGACCAGCCCTCAGTGTTTTTAAACTTAGCAATAACGTTCTCATACATCTTTATTGCAGCAGCCCTCAACTCGAGAGGTACTTTTATCTCTTCCAACCTATTCCAAAGGTTTTTCCTAGGAACCATGTCAAAAGATTTTCTAAAGTCAACAAAACAACAAAAAATATTGGTTTTAGTATTGCAGAACTCTTCTCCAATAATCCTAAAGGTAACAAAATGGTTCACAGTTGAATGATATCTCCTAAACCCAACCTGACCTTTAACTCTTTTACCATGACTTTGTAGCCAAAGAAACTCTAAAATCATAAGTTATAAAATCATAATTTATCTTTTTATTTTATGATTTTCATTATAATTTATTTTAATATTAATTCTTTTGATAAAAACTTCGAATTTTTTACTTTGAATAGATCTCTTTGGTGACAACACAAAAATGTTTTTAATATTTAAATTTTTTAACTATTACACATCTTAAAGTAGATATATTAATTATATTATAATATAAAAATAATATGTCTCTTTGGTGACAACACATAAATGTTTTTAATATTTAATTTTTTTTACTATTACACATCTTATATTACACATCTTAAAGTAGATATATTAATTATATTATAATATAAAAATAATATATTACATATATTAAAGTGAATATATTAATTATATTATAATATAAAAAGAATAAAAATACTTAAAAGTGTTATAATTTTTATCAAGATAAGAAGGAAATTTCTTTCACACCCTAATATTTGTATTTTGTATTTGTGACAACACAGAAATGTTTTTAATATTTAAATTTTTTAACCATCTTAACATCTTAAACATCTTAACATCTTAAAGTAGATATATTACTTATATTATAATATAAAATTAATATAATAATAATAATAATCTATTTTTAAGGTCAAAATAAAGCCAGACACTAAATTGGTGTATGAGACCTCTTTTGTCCAACAATTTTACTGGTAAAGTCTACGGAGGTATACATATCCTACACATACCCTACCCGCTCTGGATTTGAACTTGTGACCTCTTAAGAGGAAACACATATTCTTAACCATTACACATCTTAAAGTAGATATATTAATTGTATTATAATATAAAAAGAATAAAAATACTTAAAAGTCTTATATACATTTTTTATCCAGATAAAAATAAAATTTCATTCACACCCTAATATTTGTATTTATTCTAAAGTTAATGTTAAGATTTATGCAAATAGTGTATTCTAAAATGAATAATATATTACATAATTAAGGTAAGTAGTGGTAGAAGAGAATATATCAAATACTTTACAACCAATTCAAAATATTATTATTAATAATTATTTGTAATTTGATTATAATTCAAATTTGTTTAATTATTTGTTGTTGTTATTATTTTTTTTAATTTGGTTGTAATTTAAATTTATTTTTTTCTTAAAAATATTATTTTAAATAGTTTTAATTTTGTAATATTTATATTAAATATATATGCATTTAAAAAATAATAGATATAAGTTATATTTTTATAGGTTAACAAAATTAAATAAATAAATTCAAATGAAAGTTTACATCTAATTTATTTATTGACCATGTCAAATGGAACAAATTTCTAGAAGTTGCAATTGCATGGAACAAATGATTTGTAAGTTTTGATGAACGTGTCTCCATCATCAACAAAGGGCCACTTCCAACCAAAATAAAGCAATTTATTATATTGCTAATTGTCACAATGTGTATCATGCCCACAAGTTGAATTCACATCAAATTTGGGAAATATGACCATGCTCACAAGTTGAATTGAGATCAAACTTGTGAAATATGGTTGGGCACAAAACAAAATGTTTATCTAGATCTCAATTCTTAATTTTAATTCTTATAAAATAGACTTGGAATGAGGAGGCATCAAATGTAACAAAGTTTATACTATTTTTTATTTTATTTTAAAGAAACTTAATAATGGATTACTAAAACAAAAAATATGATATCCATTGATGTTAATAACTTCGTATGGGCATGGTTATGAAAGAAGGATGGACATGAGAGAAAACAAAAAATGAAAAGGAATTTTTAGCAATTCATAAATGATTATGTCAAATGGAAGAAGATTGCAAGAGTGAGAATGATGCCCTTTATTAAATAGAAAGGGAAAAAAATGACTGATGATATGAATGACATCATATTGGCATGGTGATAAAACAAAGTTGGAATGAAAATAAGTATAAATATCTAAAAAGTTATTTTCAGCAATTAAGACACACCATACATAGATGGAATAGAAAGTAGGAAGTGAGAGTGATACCAATAAATGAGACTTTATTTGAAAAAAAATCCACATTTATATTTTTTAATTTTTAATGATTTGTATCATGCACAAACTCAAAGATTAAATATTAATAATTTTTATTTATTATTTATATTAAAATTATTGAATGATATTTGATCTATTTAGAAATTAAAATTTAATTTGAAATTGAAATTTACACATTCAAAATTAAAAACAGCATTTTTAGATTCTAATATTCACATTTTGAAATCAAAATTACACTTTCCAAATAATAATAATAGTTTTACAAATTCAAACAGTTAACTTATTTCGTTTTCGTTTAACAAATCCTGCAAAATGCTATGTGTAAAGTCCATTTCATTTGTTATTTTATTTTCAAAGGAAATTGATGATGTTCTCTCGTCATATAAAAATTACGATTATTTCAAATATTCACTCACTCAAATATTGGTTACATTAACTTTCATTGTTTTATAGCAAAAAGTTAATTGTTTTATAGCAAATAATAAGCACGATAGGATCCTACTAATACGACCATATGGTTTATTTACTCATAAAAGTTTTGTATCTATGCTTTAATGAAATCCTCAAAAGTATTTGGTCATACAACTATACAACTAAATTTTGTATAGTACAATTCCAAATCCATAAAGTCCAATGCCTTATAAAAGGGACGGTGTTCTTAGACTCACTCAAATATTGGTAACAATAACTCTAATTTAACTTCACTTCTCATTGATGAAGTATTTAATTTATATTAAAATTATATAGTTCTTACAAGTATGATCATGATTATATGGTTTATTTTTAGATATGATTTAATATAACCGGTTTGTGACTTGGAACTATTGATTTGACATAACTGGCTCATGACTTGTTCTCAGCGCAGCTTTCTTTAATGCCAGGTGAATTAGTTTGGAAGAATATTAAGCATTAAGTCAATTGCTGGTTTATGGGATATATATTATTCATCTTCCAATGACAGCATGCACAAGATAGTGACTCTTCACGTTAACTGTTTGTTTGTGATACGTCCTTCAATTCCAGTGAAGTATTACTACATTCATGCAATGTACTCTCACCAGCTGGAGCTGTAGTTTTATGGACCTGGAGTCGAAGATCCTTTTTGCAAAATTTTCTCCCTCATGGCTGACCTGTACTGTCACCAAAACCTTTTAAAGGATTGGTTGTTCTTTGCTGGCAGCTCTAAACAGAGCACTGTGCTTCTACCATCTGACTGGATAATTTTAACAGAATTTGAGGCCAACTGGATCGGTTGTGGGGATCAGGCAGTAACAGAAGTAGCACCGATAATGGGATTATTGATTTGACAGGTAGCCGGCTTATCACTTTCTCTCATGGCAGCCGCTTTTAATGCCTCTCTGATTGTGACCTGAAGTGAATGAGCTTGGAAGAATATTAAGTATTAAGGACCATGCAGTGAGCAAATCATTGGTTTAATTTCTTGTGCATCTTGACTGTTGAATACATATTATTCATCGTCTAACTATAGGATGTACAAGGTAGGTAGTGAGTAAATCATTGACTCAATGCATGATGTTTAATGTTAGTTCAATACATGCATGATGTTTAATGTTAAACGTTTGTAATAAATCCTTCAATTATTCCATTGAAGTATTACTACATTCTTGCAATGTGCTCTCACCATCTGGACCTGTAGTTTTATGTACCTGGAGTGGAATATTCTTTTTACGGAAATTTAGCCCTCATGGCTGACCTGTACTGGCACCAAAACCTTTTAAAGGATTGGTTGTTCTTTGCTGGCAGATCTGAACAGAGCACTGTGCTTCTACCATCTGACTGTTGATAATTTCAACAGAATTTGAGACCAACTGGATCGGTTGTGGGGATCAGGCAGTAACACAAGTAGCACCAATGGTGAGCAGAGTCAAAAGCAGGAGAGGTAAAGACATGGCTATAATAGTAGCTGAAAAAACCCAGCTGAGTAAGATCCACAGCCCTTAGTAAATGATTCAATCCCACCAGGTGCATCAAAGTAAGCAGAGAATACGACTTACCTCGTTGACCCCACGACATTGATCATTTCACCACCATCTTGTCTAGAAGCATCTGACCCAGCCCTGTCGAGAACAGAGACAAAGGAAATTTACCTTTATCATTCAACGGAGTAGATTCTGTCGATCCAGTAACAAAGTAAGCAACACAGCCAGTTCCGTAAAGCTGTTACAGTTTGTCAGGTGTGCATTTTAGTGTTCCAATTTACAGTTTGGCAGGTGTGCGTTTTATGGTTACAATTTAAAGTTTGACAGATGTGCATTTTAGTGTTACAATTTACAGTTTGACAGGTGTGCGTTTTATGTTATAATTTAAAGTTGATGTATAACTGCTGTCAATATTCAACCTGCTAAGTAGCATTGAAGCATGTATAACAGCTATAACAATAGGGCAGTTGTTGCTGTCATTATCTGTATTAAATATAAATATATTTTTAAAGAGTAATCTAAAAGTTTTACATTTTGAGAGTTTTTTGGTCATTTTTTCAGTTTGATTTTGCCCTAAATCCGGTGAGGAATGGTTAGATCTGCAGATTTGTTTGGCTAAGTTTGTATAATCCAAGTGCCTCGCTGTTTTTCAGCAGGCTGAATCCATTTATGCATCCAAAAATGTAATTTAAACAACAGAAAATAGCGATTTTGTCCAAATTTGCATCTCTGGATTCTGACAAAAGATCTGCAGATTTGTTTGACTAAGTTTGTATAATCCAAGTGCCTCACGGTTTTTCAACAGGCTGAATCCATTTATGCATCCAAAAATACAATTTAAACAACAAAAAATAACGATTTAAATTTACATCGCCGAATTTCGAAAAAAACCCAAAAAATAAAACGTTTAGCGAACGCCTTTATTTAATTTAATGCAACGCTGCTACGTTTAACGGATATAATCCGTTGAGGCAATCAATAATGGCGTATTCTAAAAGGCCAACTATTTGGCCTTTTCCCGAATCCCGACTACCGCCGATCAAGAATTCCGGCCACTACATCCTCCCGCCAGGCGCCAGCCAATCCTCTCTTCTTTCTCCGTTATCGTTCAGAAACTGTAACCACCTCGTTTGGAGAGTATTGCAGGCTTGTCGATGGAAATACGTGTACATGCAACCGGCACTAATTGGAGATTGGTGGAAGTTAATGCGGCATTGCCACCCCGCGGGCCGCGACCATTAGAATTACATCCCATTGCTCCTTCGTTGGGTCTCCAATCTTGATTTCAGATGCCCTGTTCTGCGACTGTCTGGTGTTAGCTTACTACCGCTGAGGTAAATGACATTGAACTCATGACATTGAACTCTTAGATATGCAATGAAGAATGTGATTTATTAATGGACAGAAAGTATGATTGTTATATGTTCTATATACAGACTATTTGATATCATTCATTTAGTTCCAAAATTACATTCATGGTTTGAATTCAATGTAATTTAGGGAAAGTTGCATAACGGGAAGGGAAATGTGTGAGTCTATACATTTCTATTCATTGAAGTTTTTGATGTTAGATTCATAATGAAGAAAACATAAAAAATATAATGGAAATAACTTCAGCAATCAAGAAACTATGATGAACAAAGATAAATAGAATATTCGCAGAAAAGACATACTCTATAATTATCAATGAGCGAGCAAATAATCATGTATATAGATGTATATATATACAAATATACCATAACTGCCATGTAATTGTATAACAATTAGGTAAACTAGCGAACTATTATTAGATTTTTTAACATCCCCCTTAATCATAAGTTCGTTCTTGCCTGAAAAACTGTCACTACTTGACAATCATATGTGTCAAGCGAATATTCAGAGGGTTGGTTGAAGATGCTCTCTGAACCTTGAAAAAAATAGCAGAAGCTGATGTCTACTACTAAATTGGTGGTTTATGGGTGACCACAAACTCATTTGGTGGTTTCAGGATGACCACAAACCAATCTAGTGGTTTCAGGATCACCAAAAACCGAATGTCTAGCAGAAGATGATGTCTTCTACTAAATGGCATGGTTTTAAGTTGACCATAAACTAGCAAGAGCTCAAGGTTCAAAAATCTGAAAATGTAACAAGCAAAACTTCATGTCTTCTGCTTAAATGGTGGTTTTAAGCTGACCACAAACTATCAATTACCACAAACCATATCAATAACAATATGTTCAGAAACAAGACTACATACTTGATCATCTGTTCACAGGCTCTAAATCAAACTTGGAACTTGACTGGAAAACTTTAGATTTCCCCCCTATCAGGGACAAGTGGTTCGAATTCTCTTGATCGTCATTCACAAGTATGGCCAAGAAGAGATCCAACACCTGTATAAGCCACTGGAACAAGGGGTATATCTCATTATCTAGACTTCTCAATTTTCAGTTGACAGGGGGAAATTAGTGAGAAATGTCAGACTTCAAAGTCTGACATTTCTCACTAATTTCCCCCTGTCAAATGAAAATTAAGAAGTTTAGATAATGAGATATACCCCCTTTTAAAGTGGAAAAGGGTCATCAAACCGTCTTCCGACGGAGTCTGAAGACTCGATCTTCAACTCAGAAGACTACATCAACTAGGCCCCAATCATACCCTATATCATCCAATCCTGAAAAACATTCATGTCCGTCAACTGTAGAAATATCTCCAATCAAGTACGATTGTACTTGTGTATAAATCCGACGATAAGAATGCTCCAATAAATTGGCTTCCAGACACCAATTCCAATTCCCTAACCATTCAAAATGAATATGTTTATGCTTGCTCTTATGACACCTTACTGAGAGGTGATTTGTCTTCCCACAAAATCTGCATGGGTGAAGATCAAAATAGTTTGACTTATCATGGCCAAACCGGTGACAATGTTTGCACTGTATGGATTCTTTATCCAACCGATACAAATATGGAATATCTGTAGCAACATCATCATCAACAATATCCTATACTTGTTCCTTACCAATATCCTCAAGCTCTGCCTTTTTATCATCATTCAAAAAACCTCCACTCACAAAGAAAATATGTTTGCTATAATTAGGAATATGAAAAAGGTTGTCAGCATCCTTTACATATCCTAGTCCATATCGATTTCGTTTAAAGCATAATTTTTCCCATGGTCGAACAATTCTGATTTCTTTGCCACATTTATCGGCAAATTTTTCTGACATACGGACTTCATCCAATTCATCTTCATGTTTATGGGTATCATCACTAGTCAACTGAGCGTCTTCATTATTTTCATCCTTGATGTCATTTTGTTTGTTGAAATCACATTGTTGGTGTCGAAGGAGATTTAAATCATCAGATAACATTTTGTTTTGAAGTTTGAACATATCAATCTTCTTGTGTGTTACTTGTAAACAAGTAATCACTTTAGTGAGAGTGTGCTTGTTTATTGCAATTGTAGATTCTGTAGTTGAGTTAATTAATGTGTGCAATATTGTAAATATTTCTTCAATTCTTGCCATTATGTAGAATATGGAAGAGAGATGACCAATGGCATAGATGCACACAAAGATCCTAAGACCCCCTTATTCAATTTCTAAGGGGGTCTTAGGATTCAAATTTTAATCATATGTTAAGCCCTAAATAGTAGCACATTACCCCTTAATTGGGGCATATTACATTAGTAATGTTATTTTATTTATGTCGGCTTGGGTCTATTAGTTGTAATTGTACCTCCTAGTCTCCTATATATACCAATGCGACCTTTTCATTTGGAATCATCTTGTATTTGGAAATTTATGTGGTGTATAAGGAAGTTGCCCCCTAGAAGAGGCTTATTATATGAAATTCTCTATTTTTCAAGGCGTTGAGTACTTATTCTAAGGTTTTTCTATGCTATCTTAATATTTGGTTCTTAACATCATATGTATAATTTATAACGCGACATGGATAACTAATGATGAATTATCATAATAGATATTTGTGGATGGTAAGGATGAGATTACTAAATAAATTATTAATAACAAAGAAGTAGCAAGAGCATTTAGTTTGTTGTTGCTCGGTTAGAATCTATACATTTAAAATTTTTTTCTATGACATAACACCTCTCTCTCAGTAACACTGTGTAGGTGCCATGGGAGCTACCAGATGACTTTAAGGTGTAGAGAGAGCGACATAACACCCCTCTCTCAGTAACTCCATGAGGGCCACCATATGACCTTAAGGTATTGAAACGCTAGAGAGAGTTGGTTGAAATGTTTGTTCATTATATTAGTGCTCATTAACCTCATAATATAGAATAAAGCTTAAATATTAAGATCAAATCAAGAAAGACTATAGAGATGATTTGTGAAAATGCTTCAGTGAAGAACAACTCCACAAATATTTCCGTACACAAGAGCCAAGCAAATAAGGAGGCCTCGGCTAGTGAACATTAACGCGAATAAGCTAATTAACTTGATAGTTAAATTTATTTAGATTTGGCTAATAAAATTAGATTAATGAGAAAAAGATATACTATAAAGAAATCATTATTTTTTAAGGAAAAAATCAAAATCAATTTTTTTTTATTAATTTAAAGAAGAAAACCATTTTTACAATAAAATTTTATTGTGAAAACAATTTTAATAAACATAAAGTTTATAACTTAAATAATAATAATGATGATGATTTATTTCAATTTTAACTCTATAACTTAACCAATAATAATAACAACAACAACAACAATAATAATAATAATGAGTTATTTCTAAATAATTTGATATAATAATAATAATAATAATAGTAATAATAATAGTAATGAGTTATTTCTAAATAACTTGATAAAGAAGTAATAGTCATCATAAATAACACACTTAAAAAAAATAACTTAAAATATATTTGTTACTATTTTATTATAATGCTTATTTTTTATAAATTTTTCAATAATATTTATAAAATGTGTAATCAATTACAAATTAATAATAATAATAATAATTTATTTTCACCCAAAAAAGTTTAATTTTATTCATTCGAAGATAACCAAATTACATTATGTAGGTGCCTTAATCACACTCATCCATGAACATGATGGTCAAAACTCATTAGGGTCTAAAACAAAGCCAGCAGAAAGTCGACAAAGAACCACACAAAAAATATATGAGCAAGGAACTAAAACACAACCCCAAGAGTTACAGGATAAATACCAAACCCCATGAGCATCACTCTACCAAACCAACAGTGCAAAACAAACCCCTAGAACCAGCTGTGAAAGAGCAATGGAAGAAAACCCCCATAAGATCACCAAGAGCCAGACGGACCACGCCAGAGCGGTATGCACACTTATCACACCAAGAACCAAAGAGGACAACACTCATGGCTCTGGAGAAAAAGATTCAAAACCCCGAATCTCAGCCTCAAAGGTACTATAACATGACACCAACACCCAAGCAACAGAGGATCTGAGACTCTGAACATACATCAAACCCTGAACATAATGGCAACAAAAGGAGAGCGAAATAGGAGATGACCCACAGCTGCAACCAAGGAGAGAAACACACCAAAAGAATAGCACCCAAGAAGCAAAGCCACCCAGTAAAGAAGCCCACCGAAGATAAGAAACGCAAAACAAAACCCCTAATCCAAGCACAAAATCGACGATCTGTAAGAAAAACACCAAATCTAAGGAGAGGGCAATCTCCACACCCATCCCATACTCACAAAAGAAGAGTCCTCTCACATTAGAAACAAAACGCCAAGTAGAAGAACCATTGACGGCCCATCAGAAGCAAGATGATCCATACAAGATAGCACTAGACGAGAAACGAAAAATCCACGGAAGCGGACATGTGGGAGACATTGCTACACCTCAAAATTACTCACTTCGATAGTGTCGTCATTACAAGTGTTGTAAGTGTCGCATCTTGTCCACAAGTGTCGCATCTTAACTACAAGTGTTATAAGTGTCACAAACAGTATATTGCCATCTTGCCTATGTCGTGCCTCTAATGACATTATAAAGACACTTAAGTCACCTCAAAGGTTAGTTTGGAAGAAGAGAAATCACTTGACAGGAAGTACAAGCCTTTTGCCATTGGAAAAACCACTCAAAACTGAATTTTGGAGAGGAGCGCTCCCCTAACCACTGTCAAGGAGTGTTGGCACCCCCTAAGCCTCTTTGGGGGAGTTCTTGAGTGCCCTGTGCACCCTTTTGGGGGAGCGCTACCCTTTTTTTGGCAAATTCTGGGTTTGTTGAGGCAAATCAAGGAAGAATCCCTCAACTCTTGAAGGTAGTTGGATTCGAATAGATGGTCAAGGCATGATCTTAGGGAAGATCCTCGACTGAAGGAGAGGAATCATCAACTTATCCCAAAGATCTCTCAAGTGGTTGGACCTCTCCAAAGTTATATAAGGAGGCCTTCTCATGGTGAAAGGTACAAGGAAGATTGAGAATTATACCTAACTTATGATCTCATAAGAAGGTATTGACAATGGAGATTGAGAATTACATCAAACTTATGACCTCATGAGTGAGATTTCATCAAAGCAATCAGTGGAGATTATTTGAGCAAAGGGGTTGGACAAGAAGAACTGGAAGAGGCTGTTGCACCTTCATTCAAAGGATTGTAAGTATCTTTACATGTTCTCATTAATAATCAATGCTTGGCCTATTTCTTTCAAACTTATGCTTGTTCCATATGAGTTTGTTTGTAGTAGATGGATCTATGTTTGAGCTAATCTCAGTAGAGTAGGAAGTCTTTTGTACCTTTGTTTTTTCTATAAGATCTATCAGGGAGCTCAGGATCAAAGCTCAGCCATGACTTTGCAAGGACAAACGTCGCTAATAAGGTACATATCTTTCTCCTTCTCTTTCATTCATTAGCTTGATTAGATCTAAAAAGAAGTTAGTGTCCATGTTAAGCACTTTTCTATCTTGGTCTTAGGAGTCTAGAGGCCAAGAGGGAATCCACTTGTCCAGAGGGGGATTCACCTTCAACAGAAATTGGCGACTCCACTGGGGAGGAAGCTCCATTTTTGTTTCCATTCCCAGATCTTGTTTTTGGGGAGGAAGCTTTGTTGAAGGTGCAACAGCCTCTTCCAGTTCTCCTTGTCCAACCCCTTTGCTCAAATAATTTCCATTGATTGCTTTGATGACATCTCATTCATTAGATCATAAGTTTGATGTAATTCTCAATCTCCATTGTCAATACCTAAAAAGTCTTTATCACTCAAGCATAGGTATGGCAACCATACCTAAAAAGTCTTCTGTAGGACAAACAAAGGTACAAAAGACTTCCTACTCTACTGAGATTAGCTCAAACATAGATCCATCTACTATAGACAAACTCATATGGAACAAGCACAAGCATAAGCATGACATCTCACTCATGAGATCATAAGTTTAATGTAATTGATGTAATTAAAATGAATCAATAATAACATATTTCATATTGTTTTTCGATAAATCATAGTTATATATTTCATATTGTTTTTCGATAAATCATAGTCATAGTAAGCTTCACTTATACGTTTCATAGTGTTGTTTTTTTCACTAAATCATAGTAAATTTCACTTATATATTCAATATTTTTTGAATAAATATGAGTTGTTGAATCATGAATACTATGAGGTGATGACTCATCAATTAAAATTTCACTTATATATTCAATATTTTTTTTTGAATAAATATGAGTTATTGACTCATGAATACTATGGGTGATGAATCATCAATTAAAATTGTTATTTAATAATTTAATGGATTTTTTAAACTAAGTTTAATCAAATGTTTAAAATTGTTTAACCTAAAAAGTTTAAAATTGTTTAAGGTAAAAAGTATATATATATATATATATATATATATATATATATATTTTACCAAATATGTAAATATGCTTTTAACAATTTCATGCATTAACTACCATAAAATTTGATATAAACAGGATTTATACATTGTTTATTTACTTAGCAATTCGTGTTTCATGTTCCTAAATATTTGAGGAATATAAATAGTAAACTGATATTATAGGAGAGTTGAAGAGAGTTGAATCGGTGGCAAATGCATAAAAGCGAGCTAATTGCGCACTTGATGTTATGAATTTCATAGAAGAGCTTAAATCCTTTACCAAATAATTTCATATAAGAGCTTAAGATCCTTCACCAACTGTGCAAAATGGGGGAGAAAGGTAAATGAAGTAATCGTGATCGTGCCCAAGCTCACCAATGATCCACAAAAGAATCTTGTGATGCTATGGGAAATTAGTTCAAATGATATGTTTGTGATGCTACAGGAAATGAGCTTAAATTATATGTTTGATGGAGGTATGTTTGATGGAGGTTTGGATGAATTTGCATACGGATAGATGCACCAACAAAGGTACCCAATTCTTCAAGAATCGATATGCACCATATCATAAATGTTTCGATTGTTGAAAGCATCGGTGAGGGTCAATCAAAGCACTGAATGCGGTTAGTTAAATCTATCAAATTGGAAGGAGACAACTGAAAGGTGATAATGACGGCGAATACCAATTTACCTACCAACACTTAGTAATATACAGTAAATATTTAAAGGATAGGTGACATGTGAGCAAAGAAAGTGGTTTTCAACAAAAGCTATCTCTAAGATATGTCTTTTGCATAATTACATCGATAGATGTCCCTCCTATTGGAATTGATGTATCGATGTCCCTCCTATTGGAATTGATGGATCAATCATCCTTTTAATTACAAAATTTAATCCGATGACCAGAAAGTGAAGAAGATGTTGACATATTTTTCGTCTTACATCCAAATCAATGAATAAGATAGCAAAAACTAACTCCCTTGCATTTATAAAATCATACGTTCATCATGTTTACTTTTTCACATTTATTAAACATGATTAAAAAATTACCGTAACAATATATGATTGCCACCACATTTTGTAATTTAAATTTTTTTATTTTATTTATATGAAATAAGTGAATGATTACAGGTGCCACATTTAAATTTATGGAAGACAGGTGCCTCATATACCTGAGGTTTTGGTGTTTGATGTCTGAACCATCACAGACGTTTAATATTCACCTGCTATCTGTAATATATTTTGATTCAGAGATTACCTAGCGATTAATAAAATCTAATGTGCAATTTGATGCAAATGATGAGGTCGCAGTATTCACATCATTTGGCATGGTTGTGTAATCTTTGACAGGTGACTCCTGACATTGGGCACATTGAGAAGTGGATCTTGCGGAAGGCATTCAACGAGGAGCAGAATCCTTATCTTCCCAAGGTTCGACTCTCATCATAAACTTTGATTTCATCGTCGAATTATTTCTTCTAAATTCTAGGCCGGGAAAGAGTTTGAATTTTAACAGTAGTGGGTTTTGCGGTGGTATTGCAGCATATTCTGTACATACATAAGGAGCAATTCAACGATGGAGTTGGATACAGTTGGATTGATGGCTTGAAATGACATGCAGCAGAGCATGTCTGTGAAAGATGTAGTTTATGTGGTTTTGGCATAATCGACTACTTAATAAATTACCAAAGTAAACTAATTATTTGTTGTGGTGATGTACTGTGTAGGTGACGGATACGATGTTGGGCAATGTGAAATACTTATTCCCCCATAATACTCCCACCACAAAGGAGGCATACTACTACAGGACGATATTTGAAAGATTTTATCCTCAGGTAAGTACGATTCAGGAATGAGGATCTAGCTTAGCAGTTTGTGTAACTCTAAAATTCTTAATCTTGGATGTTATAATTTGCAGAACGCAACACGGTTGACGGTTCCGGGCAGGCCGAGCGTGGCTTGTTAACTCCAACTTCACAGTTTCAAACTACTTATATAACTAAATTTACATGGGTTTGTCGAATGTCTATATAACTACATATCATACATCCATTTAATTCATTCTCTAGATTCACCACAACATTATCGATTTTCTACTAGGATGGATTCTCCCATACATTTAACATAATATATTTACCTTGGAGCTTGGACAAAGCTTTGCGTATCTTTAGTTCGCATTCATTGCAGTCCATGTGCACTTCAATTTCGACAATCTGAAAACAAGATTCGTATTAGCGCTCTAAGCATCTGCTTTTAAAATATTCATGCATTTTGTGTTGAAAAAAAATTCTTGAGGGGCTTTCATATTTGTGTTGTAAAAAATTTCATGGGGGACTTTCAAATCTCATCTGATTGTATGGAGAAAAGTATAGGAAAAAGCTTTTCCAAGGGTTTTTCAAATCTTAACTGATTGTCGGGAGAAAAACGACGTACGATCTACACTGAATTTGATGAGCAATTATGGGTTCCTTGCTGCCCAATCCTCAATTGATTTCAGAACAGGAAATCGAACGAGAACAAGATGTATTCTTATGTATTGACTGGGTATAAGAAGAATGAGTATAGTGGGCATGGCTACGCATGTAAATAGTTGTTGATGAGATAATGAAGAAGTATTTGCAATTTTTTATAGACAACATTAAGAGCGAGGCATGAAGAATCGGTGTGTACCACTTGTGCTATTTTTAGTAATTGATCAATACAACATTTGTAAACCCTAGGGTTTATGTATTTTTACTATTTAATCAATACAACATTTGTAAATTTAACAATGTATCGTTTTCTTTTGATATGCATATAATGATTCGTTTGGTCAGATTCAATACAAGGTTTATTTTATATAATCAATACAACATAGACAATTAGATCATGCATTATGAGAACCAAATATTTCACCAAGGACGAGTCCAAATAAATCAATGCAGTGACAACCCTTAAAGCTTGGCTAAGGTGGTCATCATACCTACATAAAAACTCCCTTTTCAATTATAGTGACTGCCAAAATGTACTCCATTCCATACAGAGAATTGTAAATGGAAACGTGACTGTTGAGAAAAGAGAATGGAAAAACTATATCTCCAAGCATTGAAAATTAAATGAAACTGAGTTTTATTACAAACTGATCGTAATCTACTTTCGAGAAAATTAAATGAAACTGAGTTTTATTACAAACTGATCGTAATCTATTTTGGATTTTTAAGAGATTATACATATGCAAAATATTTGAAAAAAATGAAATATTTTAAACTTTTCATATTTTTATAACAGTTTTTTTATATTTTAAAATTTTCATATTTTTATAACAGATTTTTTTTTTTTTTTAATCGCAAATTATAATGAGGTAAATTTATAATGAGGATGTCGTGGTAGGCATGGAACAAAAAATCCCACTGTAGAGGGATAGGAGGCATAGCTTGTTATATTAGAAAAATAATTTCTCCTCACATTCAACTTCATAAGATTGACCCTCTTAATCAATACATTTGGATAGAAATTTTAGACACCAATACTAAGAAGATGTATATAGCAATTTGTTATTTTACACCTATTAATTCTACTTTTTATAAAAAAAAATAATCTAGATAAAAATTGTCCCTACAATAATTTAGAACAAGATATTTATAATTTGAAAAATGAAGGTAATATCCTCTTGCTAGGAGACTTTAATGCTAGGAATGCAACTAAACAAGCTACTCTTTCAAGTGATGACTCCAACCAAAATCCTTTATGGCTAGATGAGGACCTTGTTTTATCTAATAGCTACAAAAGAAGCTTTGAAGACCTAATTGAGAATTTGTTTGGTACTGAGTTGGTCAAGCTCTATAGCTCTCAAGACCTAATAATTTGCAATGGAGTAATGAAGTGGCCAAAC
>ML783840.1:294525-323722 GCA_009831015.1 Picea engelmannii
TGAATTAGTTTGGAAGAATATTAAGCATTAAGTCAATTGCTGGTTTATGGGATATATATTATTCATCTTCCAATGACAGCATGCACAAGATAGTGACTCTTCACGTTAACTGTTTGTTTGTGATACGTCCTTCAATTCCAGTGCAGTATTGATACATTCATGCAATGTGCTCTCACCAGCTGGAGCTGTAGTTTTATGGACCTGGAGTCGAAGATCCTTTTTGCAAAATTTTCTCCCTCATGGCTGACCTATACTGTCACCAAAACCTTTTAAAGGATTGGTTGTTCTTTGCACTGTGCTTCTACCATCTGACTGTGGATAATTTCAACAGAATTTGAGGCCAACTGGATCGGTTGTGGGGATCAGGCAGTAACATAAGTAGCACCGATAATGGGACTATTGATTTGACAGATAGCCGGCTTATCACTTTCTCTCATGGCAGCCGTCTTTAATGTCTCTCTGATTGTGACTTGAAGTGAATGAGCTATATTAAATATTAAGGACCATGTACTAAGCAAATTATTTGTTTAATCTCTCGTGCATCTTGACTGTTGGATCTTTTAACTACTTTAAGATGTACAAGGTAGTGCAAAAATCATTAACTCAATACATAGGGTTTAATGTTAGTTCAATGCATGTTAATGTTAAACGTTTATACATAGTGTTTAATGTTAGTTCAATGCATGTTAATGTTAAACGTTTGTAATAGGTCCTTCAATTATTCCATTGCAGTATTACTACATTCATGCAATGTGCTCTCACCAACTGGACCTGTAGTTTTATGTGACCCATAGTTTTATGTACCTAGAGTGGAATATCCTTTTTGCAGAAATTTAGCCCTCATGGCTGACCTGTACTGGCACCAAAACCTTTTAAAGGATTGGCTGTTCTTTGCTGGCAGATCTGAACAGAGCACTGTGCTTCTACCATCTGATTGTGGATAATTTCAACAGAATTTGAGACCAACTGGATCGGTTGTGGGGATCAGGCAGTAACAGAAGTAGCACCAATGGGGAGCAGAGTCAAAAGCAGGAGAGGTAAAGACATGGCTATAATACTAGCTGAATAAGACCCAGCTGAGTAAGATCTACAGCCCTTAGTAAATGATTCAATCTCACCAGGTGCATCAAAGTAAGCAGAGGATACGACTTACCTCGTTGACCCCACGACATTGATCATTTCACCGGAATCTTGTCTGGATCTATATCCATAACCACTAGCAGCTTCGGAAGCATCTGACCCAGCCCTGTCGAGAACAGAGACGAAGGAAATTTAGCTTTATCGTTCAACGGAGTTCCTTGTCCCAGATTCTGTCGATCCAGTAACAAAGTAAGCAACACAGCCAGTTCCGCAAAGCTGTTACAGTTTGTCAGGTGTGCGTTTTAGTGTTACAATTTACAGTTTGACAGGTGTGCGTTTTATCGTTACAGTTTACAGTTTGACAGATGTGCATTTTAGTGTTACAATTTCAGTTTGACAGGTGTGGGATTTATGTTACAACTTAAAGTGCATGCATAACCGTGGCCAATATCCAATCTGCTAAGCAGTATTGAAGCATGCCATTGTTGCTGATGTTATCTGCATTAAATATAAATATAAAGAGTAATTTAAACTTTCTATTTTTGGGGGGTTTCTATCTTTTGGGGGTTTTGGGGTTACTTTTTTCGTTTGATTTTGCTCTAAATTTAGTGAAGAATGATTACATCTGTAGATTTGTTTGACTAAGTTTATATAATCCAAGTGCTTCTAAAGTTTTTCAACAAGCTAAATCTATTTATGTACAATTTAAACAACAAAAAATAACGATTTTATTCAGATTTACATCACCTGAAAATAAAACTTTTAATCAGTTGAGGCGATCTATTTAATGCAGCGCCGATATAATCCGTTGAGGCGATCAATAATGGTGTATTTTAAAAGGCCAACTATTTGGCCCTTTTCCAGAATCCCAACTACCACCGATCAAGAATTCCGGCTGTTATTATTCCTAAACAGAGTGGGTTAACTAGGGAGCAATCTTCTTTTTTATTTTTTTGTAGTTTTTTTGATAATTTGTTTTTAAATTTCTGGTCAATCCAAAATTTTAATAGATTTTCTAAACATTTGGATTGATTTAAAATGGGACATAACCCCTAGAGTAAAATTCTGATATGCATGAAAATTGATCAATGAAAAACTCAAAATACTTCTGAAAATTTAACCGGCTTCAGACATATTTATATATATATTCTGAGAAGTGGAACTCGGGAGAGTCGGAAAAGAAGATTACTCCCGAATTAGCTTACTCCTTCACGAAGTACTGCACCTCCCTTCCCCCGTAACCACCTCGTTTGGAGCGTATTGCAGGCTGGTCTATGGAAGTGCGTGTACATGCAAACATTAATTGGAGATTGGTGGAAGTTAATGCGGCATTGCCACCCCGCGGACCGCGACCATTAGAATTTCATCCCAGTGCTCCTTCGTTGGGTCTCAGATACCCTGTTCTGCGACTGTCTCGTGTAAATGAGATTGAACTCTTAGATATGCAATGAAGAATGTGATTTATTAATGGACACAAGGTATGATTGTTATATTTTTTTTATACAGACTATTTGATATCAGTCATTTAGTTCCAAAATTACATTCATGGTTTGAATTCAATGTAATTTAGCGAAAGTTGTAGAACTGGAAGGGAAATATGTAAGTCTATACATTTCTGCCCATTGATACCCTCGAATATGCCAGAAAATGGCCAAACCATTGGCCCTCTATCCTATGCCTGTATATATTGCTGTGGTGATTTTCTCTCAGATCTCTCTATGTACTTGTTATAGACTTTTTGTACTTCTCCACAAGGAGTACATTCTACTCATTGTTATGATTCAGGAACCTCATCTGGACACCTCGAGCTGTATATACGACGTTATTCAATCAATTATAGTGACATTCATTTGAAGTTCTACACTCTAGCTCGGTTCTGTTATCGAAAGGTCAAAGCTGTTACTGCAAGCTCATCCCACCCCGTGCAACCAGACTATTGAGCCCAACGTTGACAATAATCAAAATTCCCCACAAAATATATATCTATCTGTGTGGAATGATATGTATATCGTTAACTCTGCACTCTATAATCTGTTTGCCAATGGCTCCATCTAATGCATATTCCTCTCCTTCATAAGCTGAACATTCTGGCATCCCGTACAGGATTGTATTGAACAGATTAGGGGTTTGGTTCTTTTTTCTGAAACTTTCACAGTTCTTTTAAGGTTTGTGAGATATTTCAGGCATTCATGGATTCACAGAGTCTCTGTTGGCTCTTTCTTTAAAGCTTATACTAAAGAAACGACCAACCATAGTTATTATTAATTAGTGAACCATTGAGATCGTTTTAGGACAACATTGTTGACTTCTTTACCATTGCAGAGGTTTTCTCAACTCAAACAATACAAACTGCAGAAGTTTTCTCAACTCAAACAATACAAACTGGGATAATCCAATATATAAATACATGGATAAGTTGTTTTTTTCCATTTTAGTAGGCTATCAACGCTGTTAGACACCATACCTTTATTAGCACTAAGGATTTACAAGGAAGATACAATAGAGGAGACCAAAGTAACTCCATTAAGTGTGTGTTTTAGAGACTTTAACATGAATTTTGAATATCATAACATTTAGACTTTGTTAACAGTTTACTATGTTTAGTCTCACCATGCAGAGCTAGTCAAACGATGCAGGGAAAAAGCTTTATAAAATCAAGCTTTTTGGGTAGAGGCTAACCATTACAAAAGAGAAAAGAAAACTTGTGTTTCAGTTAAAGTATTTAATTTATTCATAGATCGAACCTTGTACGAACAAATTATACACTTATAAATGTCATAAAGAGATGTACATTTTTAAAATTTTCATATATGGTGGTGCTTTGACATCTCTACAAATTCTCTAAGTGCTCTATTATCTACCAACTTTCATTATTTCAAGAAGTGGGGCTTTGTTTTGTTTGTTACAACCAACACGGGCACATTGTGAATATTTGAGCTAAGCATTGTGGCTAGTGAGAAGTGATCATATGAATTTGATAATATAGATTGTTGCATTCCTCTCTAGTATCATGTATGCAATGACATGCTCATCTTTTCATTTATCTTCCTTCACTTTGCACTTGTTGTGATCTCGCACATCAATACTTGTTTTTCCCATTACCATGAATATTAAGATAAGGATGCAATTACGTTTGCTTTTTATTTTGGCAAGGAAAATAGAATTTTAGTGACATTACTTTAAAATTTGCACTGTAGATTAAAATTCATATTGAAAATTAAATCCCCAAACTTCACAAGCTTGATACAATATTGATGTAAAAGCTAACCCTTAGATTCACAAGCTTCTTAAAACTTTTATCAAATACAAAACATTCAAATAAGATCCGTAAATCATGTTCTAACCCATTTAATAATTTTGATATCAAATATATTATAGCAAAAAAAGGAATATTTTCCCAATACGAGAACATAAAATGAAATCCAATAAGTTCATAACCCCAACTCTAAGAAAAGAAATTTAGAACCATATAATTGAAATTTCACTCTATGTCGATGTCAAATATTTCCCAAAGTCTAAATCTCTCGATTGAAACCATGGTCATGAGAAGACCATCTTCCAATCCTAGGCAACCTCCTCACTGCAATGTCCTCCCCAATCAACATTCAACCCTTCTACACAACCCCTGGTCGTGAAAAGACCCTCTTCCAATCCCATGCAACCTCTTCACTGCAAAGCCTTCCTTTATCTACATTGAACCCTTTACACAATCACTGATCCTCCCTTGCCTATATACTCTTTATTTTACACATTGTAAACATCTTCATAGGTGAAGTCCAACATCCAAAATTCCCTTAGCTTCCAAAATCTTGAATATTTACTCTTTTGGTATAAGACTAATAAGAAACTTCCAAAAGGCAAAATCTATAGGGTATAAAAGATATGTTACTATGAAACAGTCCATAAAAAAACAATCATTATTGGTTAAGCCAAAATTTGTTCTTATCATGTAAATGATGGAAACACTAACAATAATTCATAGATGCAAATATTACATATAATCACCTATAGAAAAACTGAAACCAATGCTACAACTAAAAGAAAGAAATTCAAATATCCAACTCTAGAGGGTAGAAACATACAATGTTAAGTACCAAAGACCTAAATACAAAAGCACCACAATAGATATAGAAGAACAATATGCAAAATCTCTTTTATTACTATCAACCCCTTAGGGTAGGGAAACACTATACAATGGATCCTATTATGGAAGGGATCCTCTCATGTTCACTTGCCTCTTTGAGGGGGAATCCTCCTATTGAGATACCACTCAAATACAATACTTTTATTCATGTCCCATTACATTGCTTGAACCCCTTTATATAGTGCTACCATCACCTAAGAACATTCTAGAGGAGGAATCTTCTAGAAGTAGAACCTTCTAAGAAGTCATCTTACATTTATTATATCTAAATANCTGTAGCTACCTAACATTCCATCCCCCTTATGAAAGCATTGCCCTCAATGCTTGATGTAAGACCATATACCAGGGTCCCATGGATAAGTGTGGACCATAGTGTTGAACTAGACTAGAGAACCAGGGTCCCATTAAGAAATGGAAGCCAACATGCTGAAGTAGTCCAACTACCATTGTAAACTAGGGTCCCATGTCCAATTGCTCATGTGAACTCCATACGGAAGATATCGACACCCAATAACCAACGGAAAATGATGCTCCCCATACTGACACCTATCATGTGGATCCAAATACGAATACCCATTCACATAGTGGGAGAGGATCAAAGCTGAATCTGGAAGGCACAATATCGTTGTAGAATATGGAGGCTGGAGGTTGGTAATTATAACTAGCTCTGATACCAATTGCTAAGTACCAAAGACCTGAATACAAAATCACCACAATAGATATAGAAGAACAATATGCAAAATCTCTTTTATCACTATCAAACCCTTAGGGTAGGGCAACACCATACAATGGATCCTATTATGGAAGGGATCCTCTCATGTTCACTTGCCTCTTCGAGGGGGAATCCTCCTATTGAGATACCACTCAAATACAATACTTTTCTTCACGTCCCATTACATTGTACGAACCCCTTTATATAGTTCTACCATCACCTAAGAACATTCTAGAAGAAAAATCTTCTATAAGTAGAACCTTCTAAGAAGTCATCTTACATTTATTATATCTAACTACTCATTTATTATATCTAACTACCATAGTGGGCCTTATTTAATAATATAGTGGACCTAGTCCACCTTACATTGAATTGCCTCCACTATTATCATTATGGGCCCTCTGGCCCCCCCTACCTCTCTAGCTACCTAACATACAAAGAATTCAATAAGGGAGAATATAATCAACAATGGTTAAATTAGAGTTTGAAGTAAACACACATCACCACTAAATTTTGAAGACATGGAAATTCAAACCATATTCATATAGACATCTACTTTTTCAACTTAGAGATCCTAAAGAGGCAAGATAAAGTCTCCAGTTTTCAGAAATGGGTCAACCATGGGTCTTTCCATGCTAGTAAATATGTCAATTCTCTAACAAGTCAAATGACACTCAATGATATCTTGAATTCCTTTTCAAATCTATGTAGAAAGAGCTTCGTACTAAATATTTAAAACAATAAATCATCTCCTAGTTTTCTATCCAATCAAATAGAGGATCATAAATCCATGTTGCTAGCCTTCGAGATAGGTACATTTTTATATAAATGGTAGAGCCCACTCAGAGCACAAGTGATACAAATTAAGATGTAAATACTTGGATGCATCCAAGGAGAATACAACTGGAAAACTATTGGATAGGATTGAAAAGATATAACCTGGGATAGGAACTAAGAATCCAATAATCTTAATAACCGTAGGTAATATGTAATAACCTTTTCAGTTCAAATTGAACTTAAAAAAATATTAGTACATCCTTGTAGTCAATAATCACAAAAGAAGATTTTGAATTCTTCCAATAGATATCTCATCATTAGCAAGGACACCTCATGTACAAATACTTTTAAAACAATGTCTTTTCATGTTGTTAGAACTTGGAGAATTTTTGATACCCAATAAAATAACCTTAGACAATTTTCTCTCTTTGAGGTTCAAATCCCATACTGTAAACTTGAGACAGTTTGGAATTTGTGTTGGCTCCTTTATTTTCAGAGAGAAACTCCAATCCATCTAGAACATTGTGACACATTCTTGGTAGTTTTCATAATCATAACATTAAGAGGTACTAAACTCTTAATTATACCAACCCTCTTTGAACTTTATAAAGCAATCATGTGGCTTAATTGAAGGCAAAGAAGTTTGATATGCTTGAGATAGTTGTCAAACTCTATGTTTGTGTTTTTTCTTCATCTCTTTCGACAAAGGGAAGCTTTTGCGATTCATAGAGAATTGACTAAAGTATAAACAATCATAGACGCCAATGAAAGGGAGAACATATCTTATTGATAAACTAAAGGCCATTTCAATGCTCACAAAATGAGGTTTTATGAGTGATTGAGCAAGGTTTCCAGAGCGTGGAGCAAAGCGGGAGCATCGAGAGTATCATTTTTCAAAAAACCTCGGGAGCGAAGCATCTTGAGAGAATCCTTTATATGTGTGTGTGTGTGTGTGTGTGTGTGTGTGTGTTTTATTTAAAAAAAAACACGAAGAATGTGTGTGTGTTTTATTTAAAAAAAAACACAAAGAATGCCAAATTAGTTGCAGAATATATGAAAACATGCATAGTTGTGCTACTTATAGATGAATACTACATTATTATGAAGTTAGAAATGTCATCCATAGTACATTAATGATTATATTGAAACTTTGAAAGTGTGCATTATGAATAAACAAGAAAGAACATTTAAATGACAAACATAAATGACAAGAAATGTTCCACCATCGCTTATATTGGGATCCTCATCATTAGTATCATCCTTCATCCTTTACCTCTTGTGACTTGTGTATCCTTTGCCTCTACCTCGATCCTCTAGGGACATTAATTGACACCACCCAATCTAATGAAACTACCTAATCCAAGCCTTAAAATATGATAGAAAAAACTTTAACATGCCTAATCAATGATTTTGGTTTGAGTGAAGGGTACATTTTTGCTAAGGACATGACAAAGGAGTTCAATAATCAACACCACCAACATTGAGGTACATAAAGGGCTTGGTTCTCTTGATTAAATTCCAATCACACACCCTCATACGTAATAGAATCCAATGAAAATGTCGCAACCCCATCAATCCTGAAATCCTAAAAATTGTTAAGTCTGTTGAATTTTGAATGCGATATGAAATTCTACATTCTTCATATGAAGTCCAATGAGGTTGGAACCACTCTCAAACATCCTAAAACAATTAATGGTAATGTTAAAAATTTAAGTAAAAGGATAAAAATGAAAGTTAAAAGAAATGCCAACTTTGAAGGAAAGACAAAGGAAAGAAAATGTCAACTTTTACTTTAAGAAATTAACATTACCACTAGGGAGTGTCCATGAAGTGCCTAAGGAGCACCCAGGGATCATTTATAGAGAACCTTGGGAGCATCTAGGGATCATTTAGGGAGCACCTTGGGAGCATGCTCCTAGGCTCCGAGAGTGTCCTAGGGAGCATGCTCCTAGGCTCCGAGAGTGTCCTAGGGAGCATGGTGCTCCCAAAAGGGTATGTAGTGTCCTCAAATGACCTCGAGCGCTCTCCCTGCATATTGTCACTCAGAGCATGGTTTAGGGCCTGGGATTAGGGGGGGTGATTCTAGTAACATTGTGTTTGGATGTATCAAAAAGGAATCTGTTAACAAAAAATATGTTATTTTTACCTAGTTACTACAGTTTGATCAATTTGAAATATTTAATGTAGTTTATTTGGAATTACAAGGTCTATGCAAAGAGGTCTTGAGAATTCCCAATCTGAAAATTTAACATTTTAGATGAATCCTTAGAAATATTTACACTCTCGTGCACATGCCACTCTCAATAGCTCTAAAATTTAATTGGGAGGGAAGCAATTACATAAAATCAGATACAAGTAATCGATAGTTACTACAGTCTATATTGCATTGGATGTTGGAATAATAAAAAAAAAAAATATGGATATGTGAATATATGGATAACCATTATTTTGTATGGAATTTAAATGTTCCTTGATCCATGAGCATAGTCCGTAGTTGACCTTGCCTATATACAACATGAAAGGGGGGAATTTGTATGATTCATAGGCACTATAGTTGGATTTTGGGGTGCAAGGATATGAAATAGATTATAAATGGGGTACATCTTATCATAAGCATATATTGATCCTCATTGGATCACCTTTGATCCTATATATTATGCATTCTATTATCAAGTTGCATACACATTATTTTTTAAATAAAAAACAAACACATGTAAAAATGAAAGAAGCATACCACGTATTGTTTGAATTATTTAGGCCCTTTCTGAGTGGTTTTGATATGTTTGGGAGGAAATAAAAAGGTATCTTGTGATATTCCTAGCACCCTAGTTGGTGATCTTGCTTTGAAAATATTTATCAAATGATCTACTCACATAATATATCTCTCTTAACATCAAATTTTTACAAAAAATTACCCAATCAGTACAGGTTTTCAATCTAACAGGAAGAATTCCCAAAGTGATGGGTCTTATGTAGGTTCTTTTTGTTATTGGACTTGAGTAGTAATAATCATTTGTTTGGGTCAATTCCTCCTCTCCTAGGTCAACTCAACTTATCATGGAAAACTATGTTTACACATAAGTAGCCTAGTGACCAAGAATTACCAACATTTGAAATTTTGAAAATACTCTTTGAGCTATGAATTATTCATCTTCGGAGGTTAGATACAGTATATCCTTGAGTTTTTATATCATAGGCATTGTAACGTCCCCGACCCCCAACCTCTTATGGGTAATGCTACCTAAAGAAAATTTCATGCTTTGATACCAATTTGTAACACCCCCGACCACCCAGGTCGGGCCATGCTACCTTGTAGAAATAAAAATTATCATCTGCCTATAAATATAAACATAAACATACAACATATTCTTATAATACACAGACTAATGCGGAAATAACAGTAAAATCATACATGCAGTAATCACAGGAAAAACCCATGAATATAATAGCATATACATGCAATACTCATCAATATAGCATGTACAAATACAAAACATGTAAATGAACAGAGAAATGGGTACTTCTATTTTAATTGAAGTAAACCAACCGCGTGCAGACCTTCCACGAACCTCCTATCCATAGACCACACTACTCATCACTCTCAGCAGTGGGTCACCCCCAAGCTAGGACTAAACTCCACCGAGAAAGGGATTCCTAGGCTTGGCAAGGACAATAGGAAAGTCAAACAGATCAACAGGAAGGATTTTCTCCCAGGATCCACTTACTCTCATAGCCCATAGAACCTCATTCCCCACATTCCTGTCCCACCCCATGAGTGTACATATTCACTATCACAAGTCTATCGATTGTCCACCTCCCTTCCAAGGCTTCAGCAACAGGCTGGAATGGAAGTCTCAGAGTACTGGAGCTGATACTGGGATTCCTTCAGGAGAAATCACTTCCCTAGCATCCTCTCTCACCTGGAGAGAGTTTCTCATAAGCCTGACAACTTGCTTCTTAAATCCAACTCCTTAGAAAATACAACAACAACATTCGGCTAACGCACATGTGATGGAAACAACCGAAAATAGGTAAGGACATAGAATATGGCAACAAGTTGGCAGCAAGCCATGCTTAGCCAAGGAACTACGTTGGAAGCAAAAACCAATCGTTAAGACACAACATGGCTCAGGAAAATATAGGTGCATCGGGATTCACAGGAAATACACATAATAACTCAAGTATAACTGCAGGTTCCAGAGGTTCGTGCATGTTCAAAGGTTGATAATGGAGATCATGGTCAGTGCACGAGTGTGTGCGCGCATGGGAAGAATGGCCAACATGGCGAGAATGGTTCGTGAAACCCAAACAATGATGGAAATTACCACATAAATATGCATGCATATTGGGTGACACTTGGTTCTCTAGGAGCATGTTCCTCTCCACTTGGAACCCGTTCCTCCTCCCAAAGGAACTTAGGATAACTGGGTTTATTTCCCCAAACTTTAGTAATCTAAGGAAATACCTTATAATATTCCCTTGGGTTAAGCCCTCAAGCTTAGCCCCTTTTCCTAGTCTCTTAGCCCCTCCTCACTTACCCATCCTAGTGGAGCTTAGTCCCCCATACTCTTTCTTCATGGTAGGTATACACACATCGATGTTGTTTATTAATAATCTGCATAATTACATATACAAAATCAGGCCCACTGGCCTTAGCCTCTAGGATCTCCGACCTAATTCACACATAATCCTACCATGTCACAATAACTTGTCTCACCAGCCTATCAAACATGTTTACAATTCATAATTACAACTTGGGTTGTACCTGGGGATGTTACAGGCATGGACAAGGAACCAATCATCTAAAAGGTAAATAGCTAAAACAAACACTTAATGGAGTTGCTTTGGTGTCCGTTGTTGTATCTTCCTTATAAATATTTAGTGATAATAGAGGTATGGTATCTAATAACTTTGATAGCCTACTAAATTGGAAGAAAACAACTTATCCATGTATTAATATCTTTGATTATTCTAGTTGGGATTGTTTGAGTTAAGGAAACTTTTTCTATGGGTAAAAATGCTAACAATGTTTTTGCAATGAACTCAATGGTTCACTAATGAATGGAAACCATGGTTGGTGGTTTCTTTAGGTTAAGATTAAAATGAAGAGCCAACATGGCCTACGTGAATGCATGAATCCTTGAAATACCACACAAACATTAAAAGTACTGCAAAAGTTTCAGAAAAAAGAACCAAATCCCTAATTTGTTCAATTCAATTCTATGTTGGTTACCCAAATCTTCAGTTTATGAAGGAGAGGAGTATGCATTAGATGGATCCATTGGAAAATAGATTATAGAGTGCAGAGTTAATGATATATTGTAATATACTAGATATAAAAAGTATGCAGAATAGAAATGAAATGCTAGAAATGGTAGAATAACAGTAATATAACCAGAACAATCACCACAATAATACTGAACTGATATAAGAATAACAATAGAAATAACACTTTGATTATGAGAGCAATGTTCACGGGCCTCTTCGAGGGGGCAACCTCTAGTCGAGTAGATCTCTATTACAATAATCTCCAAGCTAGGGTTCTCATACCCTCGACTCCTATTTATACTAAATATGTCTATCAAAAGAAGCATCTAGAGGAAGATCCTTCTAGAAGCGGAAGCTTCTATTAGGTCTTCTTACATTCGACTTATTCTATTTTATTGCAAGGCCTTATTAATATTGGCCTTCATTACATCCAAATATTTTGTTCTACCTATATGCAGGTTAGGACCCTAACATGTCCTCCCCCTTAAAAACAACCTTGTCCTCAAGGCTTGAGATGTGGAAATTGCTGCAGAATGGTAGCTGGTTCCCAAGTGGCATCTGTTGGAGTTGTATCTTTCCATTGGACTAACACTTCCTTGATGGTTATCTAACACAAGAGACGCTCACGCTGGTACAAAAATGCTTATGGATATAGCCAAATGGATCCTTCTTCAGCTAACTCGGGAAGGTTGGTTTGAATTTGGCACTTAGTTCCAATCACCTTCTTTAAGCATGAAACATGAAAAACATGATGTAGCTTCGAATGACTAGGAAAAGCTAACTAATAGGTCACTTGTCCCACATGCTTGAGAATGATATAAGGACCATAAAATTTGGGCACTAGCTTCTGATAATGCTCGGCCTTGAGGGAATTTTGCTTGTAAGGTTGCAGTCAAAGAAACACTTGATCCCCTTTTGCAAATTGACGTTCTGAGCGACATTGATCTACTTGTTGCTTCAAGCGATTCTGTTCCATGACCAAATTATCTTTGAGGGTACGGAGAATAGCCTCTCGAACTGTAAGTGTTTTTTCAACTGCCTAGACCTTCGAGACACCACGTAAGTATGAGAGAACTGAAGGTGGCTTCTGTCCATATATCGCTTCAAAAGGATTTATGCATGCAGTTGTATGGTATGAAGTGTTGTACCACCATTCAACTAGGGGTAACCATTGAGCCCATTGATTTTTCTTTTCCGAGGTAAAACACCTCAAATATGTTTCCAAACACTTGTTGACAACCTCCGTTTGACCATCAGTCTGGGGATGATAACCTGTGCTGAGATGCAATTGGGTGCCTTGTAGCTTGAACAATTCTTGCCAAAATTTGCTTGTGAAAGTTAGGTCGCGATCAGAAACAATAGAGTGCGGCATGCCATGAAGCTTGAAGACCTGATCCATGAAAATTTGAACCACTGTGGAGGTTGTAAACAGGTGTTGAAGAGTGCAGAAATGAGCATACTTGGAAAGGCGATCAAAAACCACCATGATGACTGATTTATTTCCCGATTTAGGTAAGTCTGTAATAAAATCCATAGAGATATCCCTCCAAATAGCAGATGGAATCGGAAGCAGTTGTAGTGTGCCTGGAGATTTGACTGTTTCTCCCTTGTTGCGTTGACGCACATCACATTCAACGACAAAATTATGAATTTTTTGTTTCATACCATCCCAGAAAAAAGAACGTTTGACCCTATCATAGGTTTTGGTGAACCCGAAGTGCCCCACTATGGGTGTAGCATGAAGCTCAGAAAGTACTGTGGATTTAAGATTTGATTGTTGACTTAAATACAAACGACCTTTGTATCAAAGCTCCTCATGGAGCCAAGAGTACTCTGGGGAAACTAGAGCATTGGACTGCAATTGTTGGATAAGATGTGAACTTTTGGGATCTTGTAGCCATTCCTAGTGAACGGCTTGGAGCCAATCTGGTACAATGAAGGAAAGCGAAAAATGGATCCTTCATCTTCATATTTTCAGGAAAGTGCATCCGCAAACACATTGTCTTTTCCTTTCTTGTAAATGATCTCATAATCATATCCAAAGAGCTTAGTCACCCATTTTTGTTGCTCTAGGGAGGAAATGTGTTGTTCCAGAAAATACTTGAGGCTTTGATGGTCTGTCTAAATTTGGAAGCATTTCCCCAATAGATAAGGGCGCCACAGATCAATGACATGCAGAATAGCCAACATTTCCTTTTCATAGATTGATTTGCCCAGATTCTTTCAGATAGTTGCTTGTTGGTAAAGGCCAAAGGCCGACCCTCTTGCATAAGGACAACACCAATTCATTTCCCTGAAGCATCACATTCCAAGACATAGGTCTTTGTGAAATCAGGAAGGGCCGGGAATGGAGTGGTGCACATGGCCAACTTCAAGGTTTGAAAATCTTGAGCAACGGCTGGACTCCAAGTGAAAGAGCTATTTTTTAGGAGAGCAGTGAGAGGTGCTGCAATCTTTCCATAATTCTTAACAAACTTGCAATAATAACCTGTTAAGCCTAGAAATCCATGCAATATTTTGAGAGTCTTTGGGTGAGGCTAGTCTTGCATAGCTTCAATCTTTTTAGGATCCACCTTGACGTCGTCCTTCCCAACCAGATGACCCAAGTACTCTACTTTTGAGGCGCCAAAAGCACATTTAGACCATTTCAGAAAAAGTTGGTGTTGAGAGAGGATATGGAGAACTCTATCCACATGAGCAAGATGGTATGTCCAAGTTTTTCTATAGATGAGGATATCATCAAAGAAAACTAATACAAAAGGACGAATAAAAGGACGGAAGACATGATTCATGAGGCTTTGGAAGGTGGAGGGGGCATTACACAAGCCAAAGGGCATGAAAAAAAACTCATAGTGGCCCTCATGAGTTCTAAAGGTAGTCTTGGGAATGTTTTCCTCTTTCATACGTATTTGGTGGTAGCTCGAACGAAGATCAAGTTTAGTAAAGAATTGGGTGCCACTCAATTCATCCAGGAGGTCATCAATGACAAGAATGGGAAATTTGTCTTTAATGGTAAGTTTTTTGAGGGCATGAAAGTTAGGACACGTTCACCAAGAACCTTCTTTCTTCAGTACCATGACCACATGAGAAGAGTAGGGGCTCGTACTAGGGTGGATAACACCTGCATTAAGGAGTTCCTGGACCATTTTCTCAATTTCATTTTTTTGGGAAAAGGGGTGACGATACAAATGGATATTGGGGGGAAGGATTCTGGGTATAAGGTTAATGGAATGATCATGAACACCATGGGAAGAAGGGAGTCTCTGGGGAGTGGAAAAGACCACTTGATTTTTATAAAGGATGGCTTGGAGGTCTTGCGGAACCGAGGGTGTCTTTGTTGCTTGTATGGCATGGAGTTGGGAAATAACACTAGAATGACCTTTTTTTAGCATATTTTCCATGCGATGGGAACTAATGATCTCAGGTGAACTGACGGGGATGCCTTGGAACTTATATTGGTGGCCCTCCTAGTTAAATTGCATGGTTAATTCCTTAAAATCCATGAGAATGGGACCCAAAGTCCTTAACCCGTTTGCACCCATCACAATGTCACAACTGCCCATGTCGATAGAAAACATATGAGATTTCAGGTGGTAGTCACCAATTTGGAGACACACATTTTCACAATGCCCTCCACATTTCATGGATCCACCATTGACAATCGTGATTTGGAAATTATTGACGACATGGATGTAGCAATGATTTTCTTGGGCAATGCGGCGATGAATAAAATTATGGGTGCTTCCACTATCAACCAGAATGATGACCTTCCGATGCTTGATGTAACCAATTAGATTGAGGGTTTGGGGAGTGAAGAATCCAGTGAGAGCATTGAGGGAAATGACCGGTTCTACTTCAGGAGGGTCTGAGGGAGAGGTTATGTCAGTGGTTTTAGGTGACTCAGACATAAGGGGAATTTCAACATCCTCTTCTGAAATATCCTCAGAAATGGCCATAAAAATATTTTGTTCCTTACACTTGTGGCCCGAGAAATATTTTTCACCATAATTATAACAAAGGCCTTTGAGTTGGTGTTCAACCATTTCAGCCCTGGTCAATTTTTGGATCTTTAGTGGAGCGGAGGGAGTAGTAGGATTTACTGGTTTAGGGCGAGGGATAAAGGAGGGTTTTCGGTTTTGAGAAGATACAACCTATTGTGATTCTTTATCTCTTTTAGTAGCCTCCACCCAAATCTGAGGCCGATCCATGAGGACATGGGCCTGAATCTCATTCTTGAGGCCATTGATAAAACACTCTCAGAAAAGGCATCAAACATTCCCTCTGTCCGAAAATCCAGGCGCTCAAAGGCAACTATAAAGTATTCCATTGTTCCTGATTGTTTCAACTTTTTCAAACGACCCAAATGGTTGGTGTCAGTGTCAAAGCGTTCATAAATCTCTACCACAAAATGTGTCTAAGCAATATACCCTTGACGAGAAGTTTTTCTCCATTGCCACAATAACACTGAAATGATATAAGAATAACAACAGAAATAGCACTTTGATTCTGAGAGCAATGTTCATGGGCCTCTTCGAGGAGGAAACCTCCAGTCGAGTAGAGATCTATTACAATAATCTCCAAGCTAGGGTTCTCATACCCTCGACTCCTATTTATACTAAATATGTCTATCAAAATAAGCATCTAGAGGAAGATCCTTCTAGAAGCAAAAGCTTCTATTAGGTCTTCTTACATTCGACTTATTCTATTTTATTGCAAAGTTTTATTAATATTGACCTTTATTACATTTGAATATATTGTTCTACCTATGTGTGGGTTAGGACCCTAACATATACACATCATTCCACATAGATATATAGTTATTTTGTGGGGAATTTTGATTATTGTCAATGTTACACTCAATAATGTGGTTTCCTAGGCTAGGATGGGCTTGCATGAACTGATTTGATCATTCAATACTAGCACTAAGCTAGAGTGTTGAGCTTCAAATGAATGTGACCATAATTAATTGAATCTACATGTATATATAGCTTGAGGTGTCCAAATGAGGTTCTTGAATCGTAATTTAATGAGTATAATATACCGCTTTTACAATAGTATAGAAAGTCTATAACTAGTACATAGAGAGATCTAAGAGGAAAGTACTACAACAATACATACAAGCATAGTATGGAGGGCCAATCATTTTTCCCTTTTCTATCATCTTGTAGGGCACCAATGGGAAGAAATGTATAGAATCACATATTTCCTTTCCAATTCTACAACGTTCACCTATAAATTACATTGAATAATCTAGATGTTTAAAGGAACACCCCAGGAATAGAAACTACTCCAACACCAAAAACATTCTACAAGAGAGAAGGAAAGATCTATTAGATCCATTGATGTATGAAATACAAGAGAATGTATGCTATATATAACAATGGAAGAGGCCCACTGTTAGCAAAAGATAGTTGCCACTATTGGGTAGACAAGGATGCCTACATAAACTTACAACTAACAATAGTTGGTTGTATTGGAAAAATGGAAACGATATCTTACAAGAACACTAACACCCCCCCTTAATAAAAACATAGGGAGTAAACAAAGAAGACAAAAATGGGTCTAGTAAACTAGGCTTGCTAAGGTACAGAAGTACAAACTCTCATAAGCGAAGAAAAGGATAAAGACATGTAAGAAAAAAAACTCCTCCCAAAAATAAAGAAAGCAACATAAACAAAAACAAAAAGTGAAGGTAGGAGGACTCAAGATGAACCCCCAAGGATAAATTCCTTCACCCCAAGAATCAATTGTAACTAAAGAAAATGAGGTGATGTAGAAGGTTTAGTGAAGATGTCTACACCTTGCTCTTTGGTAGACAAATATTCCAAGCTGAGAACACCATCTTGGATGAGTTGTTAAATGAAGTGCACATGAATCTCCATGTGTTTTTCCTTTGATGCTTGACTAGGTTGTGATAAATGTGTATGACACTTTTATTATCACTCCAAAGAGTAGTAGGATGGTCTTGTTGAATTCTAAACTCTATCATTAGTTGTCGAAGCCAAAGAACTTCCTAACTAGCAAGAATTGCAACACAATACTCAACTTCTGCAAAGGATAATGTAATTTTTGATTTCTTCTTGTAAAACTAGGAAATAGGAGTGGAGCCAAGGTGATAGAAAAATATGGATGTGGAATTTCGATCATCAATTGAACTAGCCCAATTAGAGTTAGTGAAACCCACAAGCTAAGAAGCACCAAAGGTGTACTAGATGTTAAAATTGGTAGTACCCTAAATGTACATTAGAGTGCATTGCACCACTTTCTAGTGACTCTCATGAGGATCTTGAGAGAATTGAGAGACAAACCCAAATGAAAAATAGATGTGAAGATGTGTATGATTCAAATACAATAGACTCCCAACTAGTTGTTGATACAATGAAGGATTAATGCGTGGTGAAGAGCAACTGGAAAAAAGGGTAACACCTGAATGAAATAGAGTAGGTGCATGATTAGAATTAGTCATGCCAAAGCATTGGAGTAAATCAAGTGCATACTTCTAGTGAAAAATGGAGACCCCTTATAGAAACTTAAGAACCTGAAGACTAATAAAATAATGTAGAAGACCTAGATTTGTCATATCAAACTGTCCCATCAATGCTTGTTGAACACTTTGAATCATGGATGAAGAAATCCTTGTGAGAATTAAATCATCCACATACATAGCTAGAATCAAGATATTAGTGCCCCACCTCTGAGTGTAAACCATGTGATAATAATGACAATGAATAAACCTTGAAGTAATGAAAAAACTATCAATCTTCTCATTCTAAGCTCAAGGAGCTTGTTTGAGACCATAGAGTGAACATCGAAGCCTGCAAACAAGAGAAGAATCCTACACAAAACCAAGAGACTATTCCCTGTAGATTTCCTCATGTAAATCACCATGCAAAAAGGCGTTTTTTTCATCCATTTGGTATACTGACCAACCTTGGGAGGAAACAAGGGAAAGTACAAGACATATGGAATTCATCTTGGAAACTAGGGGAAAGATCTTGGAATAATCAATCCCTTCAACCTGTGAAAATACCTCGGCCACAAGATGTGTCGCATGCTTGTCAACAGATCCATTTGATGCATATTTGGTTCTATAGAACCATTTACAACAAACCATGTTTCATCCCTTAGGAAGAGGAACAAGATCCCATGTGTGATTCTTCAACAAGGAAGAATACTCCTTTGTCATGGTAGCATCCCATTTGGGTATCCCAACAACATTAGAAAATTGTTGTTGATCATATGAAATGGCATGACTAAAAGAATAAACTAGTTGTTTGTCACTAAGTATGGTGAGGGTTATAGGAAAAATCAATGAAATTAGTTGGCTCATAGCGATACCTATTAGGCCTCTTTCACTTACAAAATATCCTCGTCAAATGATGTTCTTGATCAAGTTGTTCCTGTTTATGCTACTCATGTTCTATTGGTGTTGATGGTAGATTTTCTTTTGGATGATTGTCATCTTTAGTGGTGTAATTTACAACTAGAAGATGTTCATCATCTTCTTGTTCTACAAAATACCTATAAATTACATTGAATTCTCTAGATGTTTAAAAGAACATCCCAAGAATATAAACTATTGCAACACCAAAAACCTTCTACAAGAGAGAAGGCAAGATCTATTAGATCTATTGTTGTATCAAATACAAGAGAATTTTTTCTATATATAACAAAGGAAGAGGCATAGCGTTAGAAAAATATAGATGTCACTATTAGGTAGATAAGGATGCCTAAATAAGCTTACAACTAACAATAGTTGGTTTTATTGGAAATTTGGAAAATAATGCTAACAAGAACACTTACCAACCCCCTTAAGTGAAATGTAGGAAGTAAACAAAGAAGAAAAAAATGGGTTCAAACAACTAGGTGTGCTAGTATACTCAAGTACAAACTCTCAGAAGTGGAGAAAAGGAGAAAAACCCATAGGAAAAAAAACTCCTCCCCAAAAGAGAGAAAACAACATAAAAAAAAAAACAAAAGGTAAATGTAGGAGGACTCAAGATGATACCTCAAGGACAACCTCCTTCACCCCAAGCATCGATTATAATTGAAGAAAACAAGGTGATTCCAAATGTTTAATGAAGATGCCTGCAACTTGCTCTTCAGTAGGAAATAACTCCAAACTGAGAACACCATCTTGGATGAGTTGTCAAATGAAGTGCATGTGAATCTCAATGTGTTTTGTCCTTTGATGATCCACTTGGTTGTGAGAATTGTGTATTCCACTCTAATTATCAAACCAAAGAGTAGTAATATGATATTTTTGAATGCCAAACTATGTCATTAGTTGTCAAATCTAAAGAAATTCCTAACTAGCAAGAAATGCAACACGATACTCAACTTATGTAGAGGATAATGAAATTTCTACTTTATTCTCCCAATAATAGGCAATAAGAGTAGATCCAAGGTGTTAGACAAAGTAGGATTGCAGACTTCCAATCATCAATTGAACTAACCCAAACAGAGTTAGTGAAACCATAATCTAAGAAGTGCCAGAGGTGTACTGAATGTCAAAATTGATAGTACCTTGAATGTACCTTAGAATGAAATTTGCTACCTTCCAGACACTCTCATGAGGATATTGAGAGAATCAAAAGACAATCCCAATTTCAAAATATATATCAGGATCTATATGATTCAAATATAGTAGACTCCCAACCAATTGTCGATATAGTGAAGAGTTAACATGTGGTGAAGAGTAACTGGAAAAAAGGGTAACACATGACTAAAATGGAGTAGGAACATGCTTACAATCATCCATTCCAAAGTGTTGAAGTAAATCAAGTGCATACTTCTATTGAAAAATGGAGATCCCTTTGAATATTGAGGAGCCTGCAGACCAAGAAAATAATATAGAAGACTTAGATATATCATATCAAATTGTCCCATCAATGTTTGTTGAACACTATGAATCAAGGATGAAGAACTCATGAGAATTAAATTGTCCACATATAGAACTAAAATCAAAATATCAATGCCTTACCTCTGAGTGTAAACCATAAGATTAGAATGAAAATGATTGAACCCTGAAATAATTAGAAAAATATCCATCTTCTAAAGCCAAGCTCAATGAGCTTGTTTTAAATCATAGAGTGAATGTCGAAGCCTACAAACAAGAGATGAATCTTTCACAAAACTAAGAGGTTGTTCCATGTAGATTTCCTCATGTAAATCACCATGCATAAAAGCACTCTTCACATCCATTTGGTAGACTAACTAGACTTGGGAGGCAATAAGAGAAAGCACAAGGTGTATGGAATTTATCTTAGCAACAAGGGAAGAGGTCATGGAATAATCAATCCCTTCAACATGTGAAAATACCCTAGCCACAAGATGTGCCTTATGAGCTTTTCAACAGAGCCATCTATTGCATATTTGGTTCTATAGACCCATTTATAGAAAACTAGCTTTCATCCCTTAGTAAGAGGAACAATATCCTATGTGTGATTATTCAACAAGGACTTAATATACCTTTTTGTTTCTAAAACAATAACATAACATACTATTTTGTTCATCAATTAATAGTTTTTATCAAATATTTTCATGTACAATTCTTGATGAACTTTCTCCATGATTGAAATTAATTGTCTCCCTCCATATCTTTTCACAGAATGAACAAATTTACATCCAATGCATCATGAAATAATCATACCTCCAAATGAGGTATAATCGTTGACTATGTGATCCAAGAATTGTTGGATCCTTTATTTTGTAGACACATGTTCTCTCAAAGGAAGACTGAACTTTGTGACAAGTTGGTATACCATAAGTTGGTATATTGTGTATCTTGCCAATCCATCTCCACATGACTACTACATGCAATATCCCCTTTCAATGGAACTATCCAACACTATATAATATATAAACTTGTGTCTAAATCATTTTATTAATATCTATAAATGAAAATGCATGGGCACTTTGTGTTATTAAGAGAATGCTTACTTAACCATATGTGCTATATTGATATCAACTAAAAATTGTGGGTGCAATTTTCTACATTTGAATTGAAAACTACTAATTCAAGGACATCAATGCCCATCCACTTAGAAGCGTAGTTAGTCATATTTCTAATAACTAGCTCATGGGACAGAGGTTGTACAAAGATAATGTCATTTAGTGTGTTCAACAATGAAGAGGGATACTTATAGTGACATACAAAGAGTGACCCATTTTCCTTAGATTCCATTGCATTACTAATTTCCTTTGACTTAATTTATATATCTCCAATATATTTGTGCCAGTGTTAGGAAATTTTATAGGCTCATATTCTTCTTCCTCTCTCTTCTTATTTTTCACTAGGGATTTGTTCACCCCCCCCCCCTCCCACATAGAATAGTGCAAAGTTGTGCAAAATATTTTGGTTGAATTTTGTACATATCAACCACATTGTTTNTAGTGCAAAGTTGTGCAAAATATTTTGGTTGAATTTTGTACATATCAACCACATTTTTTTTAGAGACTAGTTTAGCAATACATAAAACATGATCTGGAACTTTTAAATCTTCACAAAAGATAATCTCTAGTAATTCTTTAATCTTTGACCCACTTGCAATATTGTAATAAAGTTTTTGTATTAACACGAGGGTCAATTCTTGTGCTCAACAAACAATTCTATCTATTATTTTCTCTAAGAAATGTTCAATTTTTCTTTATCCATGTCATGCAATAGTCTAAACAAATTATAGCCATATTGTTTTGTTTTATTCTGAATAAAGAGCCTTTGTATTCTCCTTGTCTACCAAAAAGATCCCTTGTCTTCTCTTGTTACCTCACAATAAAGAGCCTTTGTATTTTCCTTGTCTACCAAATATTTCTTCAACAAAATCTTGTGTAAGCACAAAATCATTAGCAAAATGCATATTTTTATATCCAAGAGTCATTTCTTGCCAAGGCCAAAATAGGGCACGAGGGAAGATATTTGAAAGGAAGTGTTCCTCATCTTGGATAATTTTTCTTTAAATGGGAACATGCAGAGATCAAAGATTTACATAATTGCATTACACATTTGAAAATAGGCTCTACAACATGAATTTAGAGGAAAATATATTCAACTTCAATTCCTCCAAATCATACATGTTACCACCCCATCCTATGGGTAACTAAGGAGATGATGTCTCGAGGTCTGCATGTAGAATACATGGAGTGTCGAGAGCCAGGTGACCAACTGAGACCACATTGAGCAGATGGATATCCTCCTCTCCACCACACATCACCAATCATCATCAACAACATAGCAGCGTCTTCCACACCAACGTGCCCCAGAAAGGAAAATAGGTCTTGCTTCATGAGGTAACAAGTATGGTTTCATGGTAAGTGTCACCTTAATATTTGAATCATTTGAGCATGTTGCAAAGGGTCCTCTTTTAATTATGGAACGTTTTATTGGAAATTATACCTTTTGTTTTATTTTACCTTGGTGGTTGACATGGTTTCGTAGTAAGTGGGTCACCCTCGGAAAAATGGTTTCTATTGGGGGGTCTCCTTGAAGGGTCAACATACCATTCCTGCTCATACTTACCGCTTTCCACACTTCTTCCCGTCCATTTCCTCATCTTTTAGGTTTTTGGGTTCATTGACCCAAGGAATTGCTTGTACCTCATTTCATGGGAAGAAGGGGATAAAGGCCCATAAGTATTGTAGCTAGCACTGTAGAAGTAAAAATCCATAATATATCCTTATATATGCTCTCCCTAAGTTCCTAATAACAATGAAACACTTCTCCATAAAAATGAAGGACCTTTTAAAAGAAAATAAATAAAAATGTCTCACTTGATGGGGGAATGCATTACGATGTCTTTTAATTTCCAGTGCATATGGCACTCAATGTTTTCTAACTTCAAGTGGTGTTGTGGTGCTATTTTACTTTCCATTTCACATAGCATTCAATGTTTGGACCATAAAAAATGAAAGGAAAATAAAGGGATAGGAAATTTGTTGCATTGCAAATGAAGGGATGCATCACACTCTCCACAAAGGCACCCATAAATGAGACAATATTATCCCTTGATATGTAAAGAATCCCATGCCCAAAAGTACTATCCCAACCCATATCAAACCCACTACATGGACTGGAGAGGGTTTTTACCCCCCCAAGATAGGGGTAACTAAGAAGATGATGTCTCGAGGCCCACAGGTTGACGACATGGAGAGTTGAGAGCCAAATGACTAGATAAAGCCTTTCCTCTCGACCACATCACCATTCATTGACAACAACATAACATCGTCCACCACACTAGCTTGGACCATAAAGGAAAAAATGTCTTGCTTCATGAGGTAACAAGTCCGATCGTGTGTTAAGTGTCACTTTAATAATTGAAGCATTTCAGCATGTTGCAAAGATTCCTTTCTTGATTATGAAAATGTTTTCCTCGAAATTATACCTTTTGCCTCATTTCACCTTGGTGGTTGAAATGGTTTCCTAGTAAGTGGGTCACCCTCAGGAAAATGGTTGCTACTAGGGGGTCTCCTTGAAGGGTCATTGTACCATTCCCACTCATACTTACCACTTTCAACACTTATTCCCCTTTGTTTCCTCATCTTTTGGGTTATTGGGCTCATTGAACCCAAGAAGTGTTCCTTACACATGGAACTCAACGTGTTCCTAACTTCAAGTTACATTGTGGTGCTCCTTACTTTCCATTTCACATAACACTCAATGTTTTGGACCATAATAAATTAATGGAAAATAAAAGGGCTTGGAAAAAGGTTGTGTTGCAAACAAGGGATGCACCACGCCCTCCACAAAGGCACCCATAAATGAGACAATATGATCCCTTGATATGTCAAGAACCCCATTCCCAAAAGTCACACCCCCATCCACCTCATATTCACTACATGAATTAGAGAGGGTATTCTTGGGAAACACTCCTTGACCTGGGGATTAGCCTACCCAATAGGGCACCATGACAATCCTCCCATACTTAAATTTGAAAATTTTTATAAGGTCTTTGAGCATTTGTTTAGTTTGAAAAGGGGGGATTTAATGCACATGTTTGGGTGGTTTCTTTATTAAATGCGGCTTATTTGGCATGATACATGTGACTTGCGGACCCTTGGAGGGCGTACTTATTTGTCTTTGTAGGAACTTTCTCGGTGAAATCTATCCATGGAGGACTTATTCCATTTTGACCTTCATGAGGGGTTGAAAACGCCAAGGATGGATGCCATAGCCCACAGGATGGGCAAAGGACCCCAAAGCCTTTGTATGCAAGGGATAGAGGATGTTTCCTTTGGAGGAACTTTGACATCACTAGAGGATGACATCATGGACCTTTGTACCTCGAGATTGGCCTTTGGAGGCCTAGAATGTCACTTTCTAATCCCTTGACATCATTTTGAGCCTAGGGTTTTGGTGGGCTTCATGGTTTTGGAGGTGATCTAATGTGGTTTGAAGGAAGGAGATGCATGGCGTGAAACTCTAGAACATGAGATCTTGACACATGGCCTTTGGAGGCCCAACATTTTGCATCTTGAGGGTCAATGTCTCACTTTGAGGCTCAACATCACCCTTTTGAGGGTTTTACTTTATGTAATTTTTATTTTTTGTAAGTTGTAAAGGCAAATAAAGGGGTTCAACCCTCTTTTGATTTTTTGTTGACAATACAATGTGGACAAATTGGTTTAGATGGCCTCATATAAATATATGCCATCTCTTTTTAAATTTGACATCAAATCACTTGAGAGTTACACAACTCTCATCTAACATTTTCTCCCTACTTTGGAAATCTTCTATCTATTGTCTCTTGTGCAAATGGATGATTTACTTGTCTATTGGTGGAATAAAGGCTAGCAACTTCTCTTGGATGCTTTCTCTTGGAAAATGGTTGGAAAATATTTGATAAGTAAGGTTTTTGCATGCTATATCTTGGATTAGGTAAGGAATTTCTACAATTTTGTGTTTTTCTTCTTTATTTCAAGGCCATTTTGTCAAACCCTTGGAGGAGTATAAATGCATACATCCTCCATCAAGAATTTGTTTTCTATTGTTGTTGAAAAGGCTTAAGGATTTCTACAATGAGTAAAAAGGCTTACACCCTTGTAGCAAGACCTTGCTAAGGTTTGGTTACTCTAGGGAGTAAAAAGGCTTACACCCCTAGAGGAGTAATAAACCCTATCTTAACAACAAACTCCATAACCCAATAGAAAATGCACTAATTTGCATTGAAGATTGAATATTATTGCATTGGTAAATGTGAATTTTGAGATATTGAGTTGTTTAAGTGTGGATCTATTTTTTACATGTTCTAATCTATCTTGTGCCCTAGGGGCATCTTGATTTTCCAAGTGATTGAGTTTCTGTAATAAACATTAAGCTACAACCAATAGGGCTGCAAGAAACTCACTTTCTCTTACTCTTTTACAACTTTTCTACTGCTGAAATTCACTTGTAAGCTTTGGTATTCGATCTATTGGGTGGCTTACTTGTTGATTTTAGTGTCTAGAATTTTCTGTTGTATAAAGTTTTATCTACAGCCATAAGGCTGTTATAAAACTCTTTTGATAACATTCATTAACAACCCTCTCTTGTCATTAAAATCTCGATTCAAACATTGGAAGATCGTCTACTATTTGCTAGCTTTATTTTCCAACATCATATACTTGACTTTGATGATTTAATTTTCAGTTGTCATAGTTTCTTTATTGCTGATATATATTTCCTTACTACTGCAATTTTTGAACAACAAGGTTTCTTACTGATTCCCCATTGGTTTTGAGACTTGTATCATTATATATTGTCTTGTTTGGGCATGTCTAACATTGTTTTGCAGGTACACAACCTTGGAAACAACTTATCACCTCCAAAGACTCTTTCATCAAGCCTCAAACCTTGAATTATAGGAGTATTCTTCTAGCTCCTTTCTTTCCCCCTTGCAATCCCCCTAGGGTCACTCGGGAAGCCTCCCTTGTGTTGGACTTGTCCTTCACTAAAACGAGGGGGGCATCTATTGAGGTGACAGTGATAGGTGTTACCAGTTGTGTCACACACTTGTGGTATGGGTTGGGATTTACCCAAAATACAATCTGTACAATAACAAGGTCTTGTTGGGAAACATTTCTTGACTTGGGGATTGGCCTACCCAATAGGGAATCATGAAATCCGTCCCATATGTAAATTTGGCAAAGTTTATAAGGTCTTTGAAAATTTGTTTAATTTGAAAAGGGGGGACTTAATGCACTTGTTTGGGTGGTTCTTTTATTAAATGTGGCTTACTTGGAATGATACATGTGACTTGTGCACCCTTGTAGGGCATATTTTATTATCTTTGTAGGACCTTGCATGATGAAGACACTCATGAAGGGACTACACAACTTGGACCTTCATAGGTGCTTGAAATCCCATTGGATGGATGTTGTGCTCCACTCATTAGAGGCCTACAATGATGAACATTGCACCTTGTAGGTCTTCCCTAGCACATGAATGAGGCTCAAAATGATGAAGAAGGGATGGAGTACATTTGGCCATTTAGGTGCACTTGGTGGTGTTTTGGCCTTGAAGCCCCACTTATTTGATTTATATGGGGATGATATGGCACCTTCCTAGCATGATGTCTTGGCCTTGGGAGGCTTATCTTCACACATATTCACACATGCCAGTTTGGAGGGAATTTGTATGGGCTTATGTCCCATCATTTTGTTATTTTTGGTCATTTTCTAGTTTCTATGGGAAAAAAGAGAAAATTGATTCGCTAATTAAGAATTGTAACTTAGGTTTTAGCCTAAAATTATGGTTTTAATTGTAAAGTGGACAAATGTGGACAAACTATGACTCAGGTTTCCTGATATAAATATGAGGCAAGTCATTTTCATTTTCTCATAACTCATCACTTGATAATTTACTCTTGGACTGAAATTTCAACCCTCTTGGACAATTCATTATCTCTCTTTTTCTTGTGCAGTGGATGAATACTTGTTATTTGGAGCATTAAAGGCTAGAGATTTCTCTTGGTGGTCTCTCTTGGAAAAACATTGGATGATATATCGGTAGTAATGGTTTATTTCATGCTATCTCTTGGATTTGGTGAGTAATTTCTTCAATTTATTGTTGTCTTGCTTGTTTAAATTCAAGGAAACTATCTTAAACCCTAGGAGGAGTAAAAGGGATTACACCCTCCACCAAAATTAATTCTTCTTTGATATTGAAGGGCTATAAGGATTGCAACAAGAAGTAAGAGGGTTGACACCCTTGTTGCAATTCTTATCTAGGGTTTATTTCTCTAGGAGGTAAGAGGGTTGGCACGCCTAGAGAAACTTCAAACCCCAGTTCATCTTGGACCCCAATCTAGATGATTTGGAAGGATTGTTGTTGGGTGTTATAAGGTTTTAACTTTCAACCACAATATTTTCTTCAGCTTTGATTAGTTTTCTTCCAAGGCAGAGACTCCCTTCACCAAATAATAAGGAACTAATCTTTTCCATTGGAGATTGTTAATTATTGCATTGGTAAACATGTAATTTGAGGTTTTGGAATTGTTCAAGTTGGATTTGGATTTTACATGATTTAGGATCTCTTATGATTCAATGTCATCTTAATTGATCTATTGGTTAGTTTTTTGTAATAAAAATTAAGCTACAACCATTAGGGCTGCAATAAACTCTCTTTCTCAACTAGTTTCCTTCACTTTTGACTGCTGAAATTTTCATGTAAGCAGTGAAATTTGATCTACTTTTAAAAGGCTATTGATTGGGTTGCTTGCTTGCTGATTTTTTTGGTTAAAATTTTCTGATGTAGCAATAACAAGTTACATCCATAAGTCTGTTATAATATCTTTCTGATAATTCATTTTTACATCCTTTTTTTGTCATCTAATTCATTGTTTCAAGTATTGGAATATTATCTCTAAGTTGCATACTAATTCATCCAATATTATATACTGATTAGATGATATAATTTGCATCTATTATAACTTTATCATTGCTGGTATATAATTGTTTACTGCTGCAATTTTGGGACAACAAGGTTTCTTGTTGATTTCCCTCTAGTCTTGAGGCTTATATCATCATATATTGTTTTGGTTTGGCTTGTTTAACATTGTTTTGCAAGTATAGAACATTGGCAGCCTTTTCCTTGACTTATAATAATCCTCCATAAAGCCTCAATACCTTCCAAAAGAGACCTATATGGGTGGTTCCTTCATTTCTTTACCTCTCCCCTTGCAAACCCCCTAGGGTCACCTGATAAGCCTCCCTTGTGTTGGACATTTCCATCACTAAAATGA
>ML783840.1:343164-369814 GCA_009831015.1 Picea engelmannii
CCATCTATGAGTGTACCAAACATGTACATCAACATGTATCACCACTTGTACCAAGTAAGTACATCAACCATGCACCACAACAAAATGAATCATCATGCATCTATGCCAAAACCACCATAAAACATGTGCCAATAAAACTGCTCATATATGCCTCTATCAATGTACTAGGAGTGTACCAATCATGCATCAACTATGACTCATCAATGATGTACAACATGATCACCTCATGATCTCACCAACTACATGCCCCAGTATGTAGTTCAGCCACATGTTAAATGCATGCATCAAGATATCCAAAAAGTAAGCTTCCAATAATATTGTTGGGTATTTGTTATATTCTTTGCATGTGTGTGTGTGGGCACATCATATTTGACAACTGCATCTGACGATCCCTCTAGTGGATTTTTCTATTTTTAGTGGTTTTCTAAATTAATCCCAGATTAAGGGATTAGGGTTTTGGTATCTATGGAATACCTAAAAACATTGTATATATATTGTATGGTGAATGGTGAAATTAATACAATGAAGCATTGAAAGGTTTTCTCCCGGTTAAGGGTTTCTAGTATAAATCTCTATGTAATATGTGTATGAGCCATTGATTAATTTATGTTTTTCTTAAGAATCTATATTCATTGCTTTAATTCACAAGTTTAAAACTTAGATGTGGTATCAAAGCTCATTTTTGGCTTCAGAGAGACGCCTTTGTTGTTGAGGGTTTGGCTTGGTCTTGATAGATCAAGTTTATCTTGGGACTATGATAAACCTAGATTTAGTGGTAGATTTTGTAGTGGAGATTTGAGTGTAGAAAGAGGAATGACGAGCTCTTCTAGAATCGATATAGAGAAATTCAATGGTAAAATATTTGAGCTATGGAATCTCAAGATGGAGGACCTTCTTGTAGACAAAGAACAATGGATCGTTGTGGATCCTTGTACAAAACCTACTGGTATGTAGCCTATTGACACACAGTCAACTGGTATACAACCTACTAGTACACAAACTACTAGTACACCACCTACTGGTATGTCGAAGGAAGATTGGGAGAAGTTGGACAAAAGAGAAAGGAGTACTATTAAACTCTACCTAGAAGATTCAGTGTTGTTGAATGTCTCAGGAGAATCTACAACCAAGGAACTATGGGATAAGTTAGGGAATTTGTGTCAATAAAAGTCCCTGGTAAACAAGTTTTTTCTTTGAAATAAGTTGTATGACCTTAGGATGGAAGATGTATATTCTATGACAGAACATCTAAATTCCTTTAATACTCTGGTAAGTCATCTTGTCTCTGTTAATATTATGATTGCAAGAGAAGATAAGTGTATTAATTTTTTATGTTCTTTTCCAGACTCTTGGGATAATCTGGTTGTAGCAATTGGTAGTACCACTCAATCTAAATTGAAGTATGAGGATGTAGTTGCATCCTTGTTATCTAAAGAGATGAGGCAGAAAAGCATGGATGGTCATAGCACAGATGCTTTATTTGTAAGAGGTCATACCCAATATGGGAATCCTGGTAAGTCTTCNGGGAGATCTAAATCTACAGGTAGATCTAAGTCTCCAAGAAAATCTTTAAGGAAATGTTGGAAGTGTGGTAAAACAGGGCATTATAAGAAAGATTGCAAGTCTAATAAGGTTGATAAACCAAAGGGATCTGATAGTACCTCTTCCACAGAGGTGAAAACCCCCACTGAAGAAGGAGGTGATGGTTACCTGGCATCTACAAGTACACTTGCAGATCATGATGTATGGTTGATCGACTCAGGTGCATCATACCACATGACTCCTCACAGGGAGTGGTTCTCTGAATATGAAAAATACGATGGTGGTGATGTATTCCTAGGAGATGACTCGACAACCAAAATCACGGGACGTGGAAGGGTTAAGTTGCTGCTAAAATATTGAAGGATTAGAACTCTCCCTAGGGCTCTACACATTCCAAAACTATCCAGGAGGCTAATATCTGTAAGAAAGTTGGATGATGGAGGAGTGGATACTGTATTTGGAAAGGGCACTTGCAAGATGGTACGAGGAGCAATGGTGTTGATGAGGGGAGTTTGTTGTGGAACTCTGTACAAGTTGTTGGGAAGCACTTATACTAATGGCTGTAATAGTTCTATTGTCCCTGAGCAGACAAATAAAGAAGACAAGACCAATACTGTCACTGGAAAGAAAACCATGTTGTGGCATCAAAGACTGGGGCATATTGGAGAAAAGGGCCTTCGAACACTAGACGGTAAAGGTATGTCTAATTTCACTCACGATTTTGATTTATGTGAACATTGCATATATGGAAAACATTGTCAAGTAAAATTTCCATCTGGTTATACAAGAGAAAAGGGGATCTTATAGTTGATACACAATGATGTGTTTGGACCTGTGCCTATTCTATCACTAGGTAAATTCATGTATTATGTTTCATTCATAGATGATTTCTCAAGGAACACATGGATTTATTTTCTTAGAAAGAAATCTGAGGTATTTGATAAATTTAAAGAGTTTAAGGCTCTGGTAAAAAATCAGATAGAGACAAAAATAAAGGTATTGAGGACAAATAATGGTGGAGAATTCTGCGGAAATGAATTCGAAGAATTTTGTAAGAGGTGTGGTATAGAAAGGAAGAATACTACTCCATACACACCTCATAAGAATGGAGTTGCAGAAAGGATGAACATGAAACTGATGGAAAAATCAAGGAGTATGCTCAGCGGTGTGAGTTAGGATAGGAATATTGGGTAGAGGCAGTGGGTATAACATGTTACCTGGTCAATTAATCACCTTCATCAACATTGAATGATAAAACTCCACACGAGGTATGGACTGGAAAGAAAACCTCTCTTCAACATTTTAGAGTGTTTGGTTGTGATGATTATGTACATGTTCCAAAGGAAAATAGGCGTAAGATGGATAAAAAGGATGAAAAGTGTATCTTTATTGGTTATAAAGATGGTGTGAAAGGTTATAAGATTTGGAACCTAAAAAGAAAGAAGATTGTTTACATTCGAGATGTTGTTTTCAGAGAGGTAAAATATGTTTCCAAACAAGAATTCCTACCAAGGCTAGAAGAACCTGAGAAAATAGAGTTGGAGTTGGATGATGCAAAATCTGAATTATCTGAAGAAGATGAAGCAGCAGAAGAAGAACCTCATACCCCGGTATTGAGGATATTAGTGAGAGAAACAAGGCAACTAGAAAGGTATAGTCCGTCTGATTTTCGTTCCAATTTTGCTTTATCTATTACTGACGATGATCCCAGAACTGTCAGGGAAGCAGTGAATTCAGAGAATAGTAAACTCTGGAAGAAGGCCATGATTGAAGAAATGGATGCCTTGGATAAGAATGAGGCATGGGATATAGTTGAGTTCCCAGCTGGAATAAAATATGTTGGTAGAAAATGGTTGTTTAAGAAGAAGTTTAATGCAGAAGGAAAAGTGGAGAAATGCAAAGCTCGGTTAGTAGCAAAAGGTTATTCCCAGGTAGAGGGAATTGACTTTGGTGAGATTTTTTCTCCTATTGCTAATTTAACTTCTATTAGATTTCTTTTATCTATTGTTTTTTATTTTGATCTTGAGGTGGAACAGATGGATGTGAAGACAACATTCCTACATGGGGATTTGGAAGAAGAAATCTACATGAAGAATCCAAAGGGATTTGTAGTGAAGGGAAAGAATATGTAAGCTAAAGAAGTCACTATATGGTCTGAAGCAATCACCTAGGATGTGAAACCAAAATTTTGACACATACATCCTTGGATTGGGATTTATGAGAAGTAGGGTTGATCACTGTGTATATTCCAAGTAGGTTGGTAAGTAGTGTTGTATGTTGATGACATGTTGTTGGTAGGAAATAACATGAATGTTGTCAATGAGGTGAAATCACATCTATCCTCCAAATTTGACAGGAAGGATCTAAGTGCTGCTAACTTCATTCTAGGAATGGAGATTAAAAGAGATGATGCAAACATGAAACTCAGGTTGAATCAGGGAAGATATGTTGAGACGATATTGCTGAGGTTTAATATGCATGTAAGTAAACCAGTCAAGGTTCCTATTCCTATAGGTTTAAATTTATCTGTATATTAGTGTCCCAAGACACAAGAAGAAGAGGGGGACACGTCCCATGTTCTATATACCAGTGTAGTTGTAAATTTGATGTATGCAATGGTCTATACTAGACCATGCATTGCACATGCAATGGGAGTTTTAAGAAGGTATATGTCAAAACCAGGGAAGGAGCATTGGACAACAGTAAATAGGGTCTTCAAGTATTTGCGTGGCACTACCAATTATGGATTGTGCTACCAAGGAAGACCAAGATTGGACAGAGTGGTGGACATACATGGCTTTGTTGATGCATACTAGGATGGAGATCTGGATCGTAGAATATCTGCAAGTGGGTATGTGTTTAACCTATTTGGAGGAGCAATCAGTTAGATGAGAAAAATCCAGGTTGTAGTGGAACTCTCAAATACAAAAGTTGAATACATGGCAGCCACTCATGCAATCAAAGAAGCAATATGGTTACAAAGATTGTGTTCAGGTGTTAGGTTGGTACAACAAGCAATGAGATTAGATTGTGACAGTCAGAGTGCAATCTTCCTGGAAAAGAACCTAACTTTTCATTCGAAGACAAAGCATATTGATTTTCAGTATCACTTTGTGAGAGACATGGTTGAAGAAAAGAAGGTGTTGGTGGAAAATGAAAGGATATCTTGTATACCTACAAAAAACTATGTCAGAACTTCCAACATACAATTATACCTCCACATCAAGCTGCAACCCATGTGCATATCCTTTTTCCCAAGGCTTTACCACATATACGCAGCCTGCTGCACAGATAGCTCGTGTATGTACGCGACCTATTCAAGTTCATCCTGCATATGTACATGACTACTACCATTGTCACCCTTGTATGCTTCATTATACTACACACTTGAGCTTCCCTCAAGGCTTCCATTCTGCTCTGGTTGTTCATTCTTCTTCACCCACTTATGAAGGTGTTCCTGCTTCTCAAAACTTGAGCTCTGAGCTTCCATATTTTCAAATATGTTTCCCTTCCTTACTTCATTCCTTCTTCTAGTCATGCTATATGAAGTCCTCATCATGGACTTTCTTCTTGTGTTCCAACAATCCTGGTATTTGTGGCCAAATCCACTACAATTGTAGCATATCATGTTGTGACATTGAATAGCAATGTGTCCTACTTGATCATATCTCCAAAACCTTATGGTGTTATGAAATATTCATTTATTTCTCCTTGCATAAGATCTGCATTCAAAAACTTTGTGACCATATTCATTACATGAATAACATTGACCATGAAAAACACTTTTATACCTTTTCTTTGGTGTCCATCTTCTTTGAGGTGTCAGGATGGCTTCTTGATGTATTCCTTGCTTTGTTCTTTTGAAACTTTCCTTCCCTTGTGTAGGTGGTTGACTTGCAACATTATTTTCATCCTTTGAGAGTGAGGGACTTACCTTTTGCTTCTTTGAGGTGCTTTCTTCAACATGTGTATCTTCTCTCTTGTATCCAAGACCCGATTTATCATTTGGTGATCTTTGACTTTCAAAGATGTCACTCAAGATTGTTGAGGTATTCAAGAATTTTTTTGACTTCTCTACTTTCCTTCTAATATCAACAACTTCAACTTCTAACTTATGACATGACTCTTCCTTTTCATTTACTTGATACTTCAATAGTTCCTCTACCCTTTTGGCTTCTTCAATTTGGGTCTTGATATGGACAAGAATTTCAATAATTTTTCCGATCTCATCATATACCTTCTTATCTTCTTTTTCATTCTTTAGTCTTGTGATATCTTCTTCCTTTTCTTCTAATTGAGTCTTATTACTCTCTTCTTGTTCTTTGAGAATTTCCTTTAACTTCAAGAGGTACCTTTTACTCTTATTAAGAAACTTTTTAGTTTTTATCCGAAAGATACCTATAGTCTATATAATAATGGTCAATGTTGTATTCATATAGACCCTCTTCAACTTTCTTTTGAAGTTCTGATAGTTCTTCTTCTATTCTTTCCATAGGATAGCTACCATCAAACTCTACACAAACTATTTCTAGATTTTCTTCTTCACTTGTAGATAAATATTCAATATCATCATATTTTGAATTATTGCAATCAAGGGTCTTTGAGGATTCTTTACCTTCATTTGAAATATCTTCAAGATCTTCCTTTTTCCCAACATCATCACATGATTATTTTCCTTCATTTGAAATGTCTTCAAGATCTTCCTTTTTACCAACATCATCACATGATTCTTTGCCTTCATTTGAAATGTCTTCAAGATCTTCCTTTTTGTCAACATCATCACATTTAGAAATAATGAAATCAAGAGTTTTTGGAGATTCTTTACCTTTTATTATCTTGAAGGAGTTGTCTTCAATATTTTCCTTTTTTCTTTGATATGTCTCCTCTAGATTTATCCATAGATCCTTGGCAGAAGTGCATTGTCCCATGCTCTATTTGATAGGTCTTGAGAGTCCACTAAGAATGGTCTTGAGAGCCAATGCATCATTCTTCTTTCCTTCCCTTTGAGCTACAAATTTTGATTTGTTCTTCAAGGAAACTGATCCACCAATGGCTACCTTCCAAATACCTGCTCCCATTTCCTTCAATTACACTCTCATTTCTATTCTCCATGTAGAATAATTTTCCTCGTCAAGGATTGGAACTTCATCATCCATTTGTGTGTCCATGTATATCCTCAAACCTTGTTAAGGCTTATAGTGAAGGCATGTTGTGATTCCAATTGTTGGACACACCGACTACACTGAGAGGGGGGGGGTGAATAGTGTAGGGCTCTTTTTCCAAAAACTCCCCCTTCACAAAACTCATTAGCTAGAAATCACCATTTACTTATTACTTATTTTTGTCATTTATAACAAGTTAAATGTGAACATACATCAACAACATATCATCAACAAATCATCACTACAAGGAACACAAAGAACACAAGATGTATGTACAATTTTATTTTTATTACAGACTACAATCCTTGGGTTATCAGCAACAACTGAATAGAGTACAACTCTACAAGAGCACCAACTCTATAATAAAATACTCAGCTTACACCCTTAGCACCAAATGATATGACGCAACAATCCTAAACATATATCAATCTGTCAATAGGTGCGCGACCTGTCGGTAGTGCAACACGCGTATGTACGCTCCCTACTAGTAGTACAACTCACATATGTACTCGACAAGTCTGTGCTACAACCTACGTATCACTTATGAGCAACTAGGGTTTTCTTTTCATCACACACTTAGATCTTCTGCAACCTTCAATCGCATTCTCTTCTGTCTCTCACTGTCCAATCTAATCCATAACCAATCATAACACATCCAAGCTCTCCACAAAATTACTCATACTCCTTCATCATACAATATGAATGCTACTCAATCATGTATAAGAAATCAACAAATTATGGAAATCATATCAGTGTTGAATCATAAGAGTGTTTCTCACTCTACAAACCACATCACAACAACCATACCAAGAATGCCTTAAGAATTCACTACATAACAAGTAAGAGTATCCATCAAGACAACAATGTAACCATACCAGAGTTTCTATGACAGATTTGATCCCATAGAATGCATATGTGGAACCTGCTTCAGTCTTCAAGAGCCTAACACCAGCTCACACGCAAGTCTACATGACTTCATCCATTGTATGTGCCATGTCCTTATTCATCCCACGTATGTATGCGCCTTGGCTCACTATAACCCGTGTATACCTCAAAAACTAGGGTTTTTGAACTTCCAAGACTTTTTTCGTCATGATCTCAGACTTGTCAAAACTTTGATGCATCCATGAGATCCTCCATATATCCTCTCTCTCAGAATAGATCTTCAACACATGCTCAATAGATGCACAAGAGATACATTTCACAAGAGACCCTTACCTCTTATTTATACTCTCCAAGTAGCTTCTTTAGAATCATCTTCTAGGTCACTTGACCCACTTCTAGGTCACTAAAACTATTTCTTGGTCACTTAACCTATTTCTAGGTCACTTAACCTATTTTCCTAATTTTATGGTTAACCACTTTCCATAATTAGAAAGTTCTCCAATTTAAATATTCCTCCTTGATTTTGTCACCTCATTTTGTCATTTTATTATTTAAATAATCCTCCTTGACTTTGTCACTTCTCTTTACCATTTAAATAATAATTTCTTCTTTGCAAGCTCTTTGACTTATTTGACCTTTTGGGGCTTCAAGCCTACATATGAGGGTCCTCCAACTTCATAAGGCCATAACTCTCAAACCATGAGGAGTTATGTGACGTTCCACATACCATCGAAAATGGCATGATAAACATTATCCATATAAAATAGTTCTACTAACAAATTCATTGATCTTCATATCATTATTCCACATATAATCATGGGTTATCCAACCATACTTCAAGGATAACTCAACCACAAAGCGTCTTCCCATGAGGGATTTCACAATAAGGGGACCACTTTGGAGTTCATTCATTTGTACACCTTATCAACCATGATAATACAATAATGATCCATCTTTAAATAAATCCAACAATGCATCATATACCAATGAAACCACATCTATCCATCTTCATCTATCATCATGTATCAATGATAACTCATTGATCCATCTTCATCTATGCATCATGTATCAATGATAAATCATTGATCCATCTTCATCTATGCATCTTGTATCAATGACAACATATGACTATGATTCCACTTGGAATCAATCAATACATACTTCATCAATATACTATGATAAGACATACATCAAACCTTTGACCTTTGACATCATTTAATCATCCTTTGGCATCAACCGATTCCTTGATATCAATCAATTAATCATCCCTTGACATCAATCAATCACTTGACATCAATCCTTTGACATCAATTAATTTAACCTTTGGCATCAATGAMAACATGACCCAAAAGTAGTAACCCTCGTGAACTSAAGTGCTGAGGAACATGCACATGCATGCAAGGAGAAAGAAAAAAMACTTTTRAATATTTRAATTAATTTCAKAACATTTAAAMAATTAAARCATTGCACTTTTACATTGTTTGCAAGAACAAGCCTATTCTTGCAATCAATGTTTTTCTSCACCAAAAAGGMCTTATAAACCTACTATAAGCTCAATAAAATATTTCAAGATGACTATATGTTGTTAACCCAAATCAGAACATKCAATAACCTTCCAAGAAAGAAAGAAAATGGTGCAAAAACAATAAAAGGGTAAAAACAACTCGAATTGACTCATTAACCATGGAGAAGACACTGAACAAAAATAAGGCTTAAGAGTATGTATAGGCTAATTGATCCAATGATAGTTTTACACATGGAAGTATGGATGAAAGGTAACARTACAKATGTTGATGTGGYAGGGTGACRTGACAATGCAGATGMTGATGTCGCAGGGTGACAAYATGGAAGTGYGAATRCARATGTGGCAGGGTTGTTGACGATTAAAATCGCAACGATGAATTCTTCCGACAAAGGATTGCTAAAGCGCTATTATTTAATTATGATAATAATATAATACTAGTAGGTGGGACCCCCTTGTATACGAGAGGAGAAAGGATATACATGTTACCCTCATATATTGTTGTTGTTATGATGTTGCCTACACAATCCTACATTTTTTTGATGATGCAGTCGTGGTTTCATTTGATGTGATAAATGGATGGTTGAGGCATTATTCTTAAATGTTGTTGGTATTTACTTGTGATACAGAACAGTTCCATGGGTATGAGGATCATGTTGGTTACATATTCTTTGTTATGTATGTTATAACCTTGATTACTAATTCATACATTGATTACTTATCCATATATATCTATGAAAAAAATCGATAAATTTGGAACTTGATCAAAACAAAAGGAAAAAACTATGGAAAAGTTCTAAAGATATGGAAAAAGGATTATGCATAGACCTTTGTGACAATGGTGGACCTAGCTATTATACTATGTGTTTGGTTAAAGGACTATGCAATTTTTTTTTAAAGTTGAATGAAGGCACATATAGTAACATTGATATATGATTATTGTTGGAGTTATGGCATAAGGTTAACGTATATGTCTCGAGTGGCACACTATGCAATTGATATGATATCAGATCTTTATGAAGGATATTGGATTGAATTATGCATTGGTTATGGTTTGATTTTAATGGTGGATGATATGTTAGTGGGCTGAATCGTACATGAAATTGAATAAGGCCAGGTAAGGAAGAGACGTGCATTTACTGCACGCCACTCTAAACCTCACTTGAGCCTGTCACCCTAGCATTGTTGCATTCAGGGATGATTTTAAGGATGGAAATTTATTTTAAAATGTATAAACCTTGGTGAATCGTATTAATCCTTCATATTCCAACTATAAAATGTATGGCGATATTTTTGTAAAAATATTCTACTTTCTAAGGATTTGATATAGTTTGTATAAAATTTTGGCGATTTTTTTTTAAGAACCAAATATCAATATAGCATAGAAAAACCTCAGAATAAGTACTCAACACCTTGAAAAAGAGAGAATGTTAGGTAATAAGCCTCTTCGAGGGGGAAACCTCCTTATACCCCACACAAATGTCCAAATACAAGATGACTCCAAATGAAAATGTCTCCTTGGTATATATAGGAGACTAGGAGGTACAATTACAACTAATGTACTCAAGCCGACATAAATAAAATAACATTACTAATGTAATATGCCCCAATTAAGGGGTAATGATCCACTATTTAGGGCTTAACATTTTAAGGTAAAATAATTTTATCTTATAGAATTTGGGAAAATCACTTTTAGAATAGCAAATCTCTTTTTGGGAAAAAAACATGGAAAATTAGCCCATGAGTGAAATTTAGCCCTTAAAATCATCCCTGGTTGCATTGTTGCTCCATTGGTTGTGAAAGACTCCATTTTTTCAGGATTGGAAGGGGAAAACTCGACCAATTCGTCATTGAAGCGATTTTATCATAGGTATGGTTCTTAGCTTTCCATCCATGATGGACTCTCTGTATTATGAATAAAATGATGGCTCGAGAATGCATGGGTTTTGTGTTTTCTTGAGATTTTTTTTACTGTGTGAAAATATTGTGTTCTAGATTCTCTATGATTACTGTGAAATATTGGCATTTGAAAGCGAAGAAATGGGTGCGCATTGGTTATTTATTGGTCAGCTTGGTTTTTTATGATAGTTCTCTATGAAATAATGGTGACAGTGGTGCAATGAAGCTCTGTGTTTTATGGTTGAAGGGTTTTAATCACCAGGTTGTGTTTTAGTGGCTGTCAACTCATTTCCCTCTCACTCGTTGTCATAATCTCTATCTATTTGCAGAGAAACTGTTGAATTTCTTTATTCTCCACTTGGGAATTCACTTATAATTATGTCAAGATCTTGGAGTTATAAGTCGAAGGACTGTGTTTGTTTAAACAAAAAGGGATCATGACTCGCTGCTTTTTCTTTTTCAAGATTATATTGTGGCATGTGGTTGTTAATCGATGGTAACTGGATATGAGGATATGCAAGACCATTATCTCTCTATGTTTTTAAAAGATAAGAAGCATTTTGTTTCCTCTCTGCATTTAATTTTTAAAAGATCCAAACTTGGACTCTAACTTGCCTCTACCTTTCTCGGGCACCTTCTGGGGTTTGTCAAGTTTTGGGTTATCAGTTTAATGATTGTGGAAGTTTAAAGACACATGTTCCCTCATTTCAAAATCCATCCTCTTGGTAAAATATTTGTGTGTTCTTTCTATGATGAGTTCGTTTGAACAAAGAAGAAAGAGAAGTAGGGTTACCTACAGCCGAGATATTTCATTATAATCGATTATGGTTTCTCTTATTGTGTTCAATCCTATCATGATCGTTATTGCATTTAAAGATAAGAAGACACATGTGTATGTTTCACCAAGCCCAATCATGGTTCTGTTAAGTTAAAAAGAGGTGTCTGTGTGTCAATATTGCTTTGTTCTCTTCATACATGATATGGTTCTGTGGGTCGTTCCTTTTAAAAGGAAGTCTGTATATATTGTTTCACACAGAGATCAAGCTCGGGGTTCCATTTTTTTTTTGGAATTCACTGTTGTTGTTGATTCAAGATTTTGTCAATGATATGATTGAAGACCTGTGTATGATTGGTTCATCGAGCATGCTCTTAATTATGTCCGTTATTTTAAAAGGCACCTATGTATATTTAAATAAGGCCCAATTGTTTATTAGAGCACAGTGATTGTTGATTATTTATCTTGGTTGTATTATTGTTTCATTACCAAAGATGAATGTTGGGTATAAATAATAGGGATTTTTTTGCATGTGTTGGCACAGTAGAATACCCAGGGTTCAACGCTTCAACAACGCACCAACAAAACCCTAACTACCAACCCTTTCGACAACACTTGTGAAGCAGATGAAGTCTCACCCGAGGTAAAGGCAGGGGGGGATGTAGGACTCAAGTGTCTAAAACCAAGATGCGATATAGATATGTGATTACAATACTTAACAGAGCACTTAGCCAACAATATGAATTAGATTATGATCCTTATTTACGCACAGATTTAACCCTTATTACAGAGTAACGCAGTAATAACCAAGATTTAACACTTACAATCACTTAGCACATAAAATTAGCTCAGATCTAGCATTCATTCACATAATTAAGAACTAAGATACAACATCATATGCATTCATTATACATAATATCAACAACACTAAGAAAATAATCACATAAGCAACATCGCACAAAGCATATCAAGACACAGGATGTACGTGGTTCACCCCAGGGTGGGGCTACTCCCACCAGCTTCTTCTTCTTTATTAGTTTTCAATATCCTTACATTCATCTTCTCTTGTGCACAAAGCCATAGAGCCCAACCCTGCAGTGGACAGGTGATCCGCACACAGTGCACTAGATCCACCATCCTCAAAATCATGTCAAGGCATAGAGCCAACTCCTTATTAGCACAAAGAATTTACACTTCTTGCACTAAGCCAAAATCAATCTATCATGCACATAGCCGCTAGTAGTCATGGACTAAGCCGATCAGATCTACTTCTTACATCAATTAGCTACTTATTTATACAATTACAACAAGGCCTAAACATGGGTAAACCCATGGGCCAACATCATAAAACCTATTACATAAACCCTAAAATCCCTTTGCTGGGTCCACAAGCCCACAAAACCAGCGAGATCCTGTGATCTCCACTCCTCTAGGGCGCTCCATCTTTGACCATCCTGTCGAAGTCCCAAAATTTTCCAAACACGACCAATGTTTCCACAAAACTTGGTCAAGGGACAACAGGCCCCCAACACTCACCTGCGACTTGTGATGAGTCACTCATATCTGGGTAGGGATTCTTCAAAGGCCTTGAGCTTAGCATGAGATGCCTCGACTTGCTTCTTTGTTAGAGCCTCCTACTCAATGAAATCCTGAATTACTTTCTCTGTAACAGGCCCTTCCAGGCATTGTTCTACCATCGCAACTACTTGGTCTAGCTGCGAGCCTTGGCATTCAATATCTTCAAAAATTATGTAGGCTTCATATTGCACCAACTGGAGTCTCTGTGTCACCTCCATGACTTTTCTCTGGATGGTAGTGAACTACTGTTGGATTGTGCGATGTTCCTGTGATCGCTTTACTTTGTCAATGCAGTAAGCAACTTCATCTGTGCCTGCATGGTGTATGTCTGCTGCTTCGCCTCCTAGAGTTGTGATTCCAGTTTCTTCAACTCTGGGTCTTCTGCAAGGTGCTCATAGGTCTGTGCACTCCGATCACCCAATTTATTACACTCTGAGGTGAGTTCCTTGATTCTTTCTACTGCATTCATGGCAACTTATTCCCTCTAATCGTGCACTTCTTGTGGAGTGCTTGACACTGCTAGGATTTATAACTCCATTACTCTTGCTTGAAGCTGTTGAATGACTTCGGTGAGATTCCCCACTTGCATCTCATTTGAATCTGGTTCTTCCTATGCCAAGCCTGACACAGAGCGAAGTTCTTTAGTCAATGCATCTTTGACCACAGTCTGCTCTACGAGCAACTAGTATTTTTCTCTCTGCATCTTCTCTTTGGCCTCCTTGAACATTTCCATGATTTCATCTTTCTCCTGCTACGCAACTTGAAGTTTCTCTAAGACCTCCTCATTTTCTTTCTTCATGAATTTTGTAGCCTGCTCCTTTTCGTCTTGGACTCGATGAATTCGAGCCTCTATTGCATCTGCTAATCTTCGTACTTGGGTGGGCTCATCCCCCAATTCTACAATGTTGGCCCTTGACCAAGTTTTGTGGAAACATTGGTCATGTTTGGCCACTTTTGGAACTTTGACAAGCTGGTCAAAGATGTAGTGCCCTGGCGGAGAGGAGATTGCGGGATCTCACTAGTTTTGTGGGCTTGTGGACCCAGTAAAGGGATTTTAGGGTTTATGTAATGGGTTTTGGGATGTCAGCCCATGGGTTTACCCATGTTTAGGCCTTGTTGTAATTGTATAAATAAGTATCTAAGTGATGTAAGAAGTAAATATAATATGCTTAGTGCATGACTAATAGCGGCTATGTGCATGATAGGTTGATTTTGGCTTGGTGCAAGAAGTGTAAATTCTTTGTGCTAATAAGGATTTGGCTCTATGCCTTGACCTGATTTTGAGGAAGGTGGATCTAGTGCGTTGTGCACAGATCACCTGTCCACTGCAGGGTTGGGCTCTGTGGCTTTGTGCACAAGAGTAGATGAATGTAAGGAGATCAAAGAATAATAAAGAATAATAATTTGGTGGATGTAGCCCCACCCTGGGGTGAACCGCGTACATCTCGTGTCTTGATTTTCTTTGTGCGATGTTTCTTATGTGATTATTTTCTTAGTGTTGTTGATGTTATGTATAATGAATGCATCTGATGTTATATCTTAGTTCTTAATGATGTGAATGAATTCTAGATCTTAGATAATGCTATGTTCTAAGTGATTTGAAGTGTTAAATATTCATTATTACTACGTTGCTCTGTAATAAGGGTTAAATCTGCGATGTAAATAAGGATCATAATCTAATGCATATTGTTGTCTAAGTTATCTGTTAAGTATGGACATATATGTGTCCCAGCTTGTTTGTAGACACTTGAGTCCTACAACCCCCCCTGCCTCTACCTCGGGTGAGACTTCATCTTCTTCACAGATGTTGCCAAAAGGGCCGATAGTTAGGGTTTTGTTGGTGTGTTGTTGAAGCGTTGAACCCTGGATCTACCCTTGTGCCAACAAATGGTTCCGTTGTCGAGACCTGGAACTGTGATTGCTGGGAACTGAAGAAAAGAGAAATATTTGTGCGTAGATCTGTGGTTGTAGTGCGCAATATTCTACTTGACTTGCGAGGCTCTGTGATAAGAAAGAAAATGGATCTGAAAGAATGAGGTAAGATCTTAAATATTTTTTCTCTAGTAAAGGTAAGATAAGTGGAAATTCTTTCTTCGAAAGTATGAATCTAGGTATGTTTCATAGATTTTGTTCTAACCTGAATGTTAGGGCCCAGTTAAAAGAAATAGTTGATCTGAATAAATTTGATAGAAATAGAGAAAAATATGTTATTCCTATGCATAGAAAGAAATTTTGGACTAATAAGTGGATGTAGGAACGTAGAAAGAATTTTTGCAGATTGTAGGTCCAACAATATGATGTCAGTGCGCAGTACATGAAAGATTGGGGATCGTTTAAAATAAAGAGAGGATTGACACTGTGTTATAATTGCAGGATATTGGGACATCTTGCTAAGGAATGCCTTGGTACAGGTCCTATTTGTCTTTGTTGTAAAGCTATTGGTCATGAGGTTGAGGATTTCCCAAGAATGATTGCTAAAGTTGAAAATATGAACAAAAGACAAGAAGACTATCAAGAAGGTCAAGAGATTGAGAATCATAGATAAAAAAATCCAGAGACTATGTTAATATAGTTAAAAGAAAAAATGGATGATCACAGAGACATCGGTTTACCAGAGATCCTGAAAGAAAAACAATGCATAGTTACAAGGATAGAAGACTACGACATAGACTGGGTATTGGATGAAGAAACACATCTGAATGCTATGCCAGAAAGCACTTGGGAAATTTTGGGAAATCCTTCTATGATAACTTCATTGGGAAGGATAGGCTTGTTTAAAGGAAAGATGATAACCATATGTTGAAGAGTTACTAATATACCTATGATTTCTCATGAAACGTGAACCGAAGAGGAATTTGAAGTTATTATATTTGTTGAGAACAACGCCCCTTTCCCTGCTTTATTAGGAAAGACTTGGATCGATAAGGATCAAATCAGAAGACAAGAAATACCTAAGGGATTTCATAGCTCGAAGAATAGATCTACTGATAGAAGAACGAGAAGTTGAGTCGAAGCAGCAGAATGAAAGAAAAGTAGTTGTCAACTTTGAAAGAGCGCAAGAAGGGTTGAAGGACCTCTCCATGCAAGAAGAAAGTATATCTACCCAGGACCTAGTAAGAAAAGAGGTATTATCTCTAATCCCTGTGAAAGAACATCATCAATGCAAAGTCACTATGCTAAGAACATATAAGAATAAGAATGGAAAGAGGAATCCAGAGACTTGGATCACAGGGAAGAAGGAAAGGAAGCTCATTAAGAAGAAAGCCAAGCTAGAAAATCTACAACAAGTTCTACAAAAGGCTTCACATGAGACAGATCTGCAGAACTTGAACCTCGTCGGAATAGCAGAACAACACAGAATGAGACTTTGCCACGACGAAGCTATATGATCGTTGGAGGTGCCTCGATCGTTAGAATGACACTACAGAATGGATAGAAATGCAGTTATTGTCAGAAATACTGCCATTGGACCATTGAGACCACACCATAATTGATGAATTCGCATTGATGGACACATTCCTACACATTGGAGGAATCTGTTACGGTGTTGGTTATTTAACCCATCAGACGCTGCACCGGGACCACTTTTTGCAAACCGAGATATCTGAGATAATAAAGAATCGATTGCATATCACGTTGTGATTTCTATACATCACCATCCATTTGATTATCTTGCTTGTCTGTTCACCTTCCCGATTTATTTTATTACAAGTGTGAATGTCAGGCGAACATAGAACACTAGAGAAGTATGTGGAAGGGATACTTGTAGACCTCATGAATGAGAGATTCATGTCTGTGGGAATACAGGCATTGTCGACTGGAGGATTGAAAGCATACCCATCGAATGGAAGAAGTTCTGGCCACATTGCCGAGAAATGAAGCAAGAACCATGATAATTTGGCTAACGCGAAGCAGATCTCGTCGGTCTTGTCAGACTACATCCCACCTCTGGTTGGCGCAGTTAACCAGGACAAAATCCCACAGGATTTCGAGTACATGTTGATCAATGCGTACATCCGAAAAGGGATACGTGTAGTTGGACCTTAGTTAGGACATATCCCATCTTTGAAGAACAATGACTTCAAACTCGGAGACAGGAAGAACTATGTGATGCTCGCACTGCATAGGTATTTGATGAAGATGACTGGGAAGATGTTGCACGTAGTCTCCCATCCATGGATAAAGGATCTTGCACAATCAATGATCTTGAATGTAATGAATATCCCCCACTTCGGTCGACATCAGGACGTTAACGCTTGCATTAAACTCCTCCTATAGTGCTACCATGGAGGGTATCTTTGGCTCGACAGGTGCGTCACTGTGGATATGACACTGATCCACCTCATCATAGGACTGAGTATGTAGGGACCGGACCCTCACCACTTCCACCCAGGGAAGACCTCAAATTGATCCCTGGCGCAATGCATAAAGAAATCCTACAGTGATGTGGAGAAGGGAAAGCGAGGATATAAGGTAGCCTCCATCCAGGATGGCACAGTGCACCTAGATTTCCATCTTATAGCTGGTAAGATTTTCATAAAGAACCACTTGATGTAGGTCATTGGATTTGTAATAGACCTCACAGGGAAGTGAATAGAAGGCATGCAAATGAGCTGTGTGAGTTACCTCATCAACAAGTTGGAGAAGGAATTTCGCGAACCACAAGATCATGGATATGGGTTTCATTTCAGTTGGCTACTAATATTGATCTCATTTATCGCTTGGAAAATGATGGAAGGAGCAATTTTCTTAGAAGTTGAGCCATCAGATCCATTGGCCGCAAGGTTCTCCATCTTGTGGTATACAAACGATATGGATTAGCAGAGGAAATCGAACAAGGTGTTCCATGCTTACTACTTACAACTGAAGTGCACCATTGAAGCATTTCCATGAATGACCCCAAACACTTTTCATTAGTATAGGCCACTAGCGAAGTTCCATGCAGATTGACACTTTATTTATGTCACTATGCGAAGGGATGAAAGTAAGGAGGAGCTGCAGTCCTATTACAAGATGATCGATGAAGACATGGAGGAGATCACCAAAGAATGGCCAGTAGAATTCCTCTTACCGGTGGAAGATGCAGAGCTCTCTGATCCCGACATCATCGAAAGTCCCCGGTCACCCGCGTCGAACATGATGGACATAGTAGCATGAAGAAAAAGAATAAAAATGAGGAGGCATAGAACATAGAAATCGATGAGGAGGACAATGCCTTAGAGGAAATTAGGCCGGACTCACCTGCAGGAGGAGTAGGAGATGAAGTGAACCAAGAAGGAGAGGAAGAAGGAGAAAAACAAGACAAAGGTGAAGTTACACTGCCGAAGGATCCCCTTACAGAGGCTGAAACATCAAATAAAATGAAGGTTTCCCTGTAGAAACCCTCAACACAGAAGAAGACTTGAGCCAATAAGCCTCAGTCAAAGAATGTGATCACAATGGACAATGTTGATCTCATCATCATAGCCATGGAGGAAACCTCAGAAGATATCCTTCAGAGAAATGAAGCAAAGCAAGAAACATTGTATGACAGAATAGAGAAGTAGCTCAAGGACATACAACACGCTATCCATTTGAGCCACGCAGTACCTATTGCGCCTTCTTCAGCAGAAATTGTAGAATTGAGGGATGAGCCCACCCAAGTATGAAGATTAGTAGATGCAATAGAGGCTCGACTTTATTGAGTCCAAGAAGAAAAGGAGTAGGCTACAAAATCTGTGTGGAAATAAAAGGAGGAGGTCTTAGAGAAAATTCAAGTTGCGCAACAGAAGAAAGATGAAATCAGGGCGATGTTCAAGGAGGACAAAGCGAATATGAAGAGAGAAAAAGATTAGTTGCTTGCAGAGTAGACTGTGGTCAAAGAGGCAGTGAATAAATCACTTCGCTTTGTGTCAGGCTTGGCATAGGAAGAACCAGAGTCAACTAAGATGCAAGTGGGGAAGCTCGCCGAAGGCAATCAGCATCTTCAAGCAAGAGTAATGGAGTTATAAATCCAAGCAGTGTCGAGCACTCTGCAAGAAGTGCGCGATCAGAGGGAGGCCAGGAACGTAGTATAAATAATCAGGGCACTCACCTCAGAGTGTAAGAAATTGAGTGATTGGAGTGCGTAGACCTATGAGTTCCTTGGAGAAGACCTAGAGCTGAAGAAACTGGAAACACAGCTCTAGGAGGTGAAGCAACATGCATCCACCATGCAGGCGCAGATGAAGTTGCTTATTGTAGTTGAGAAAATGAAGTGATCATAGGAACATCGCATAGTCCAACAACAAGTTACTACAATCTAGACTAAAGTCATGGTGGTGACACAAAGAATCTAGTCGGTGGAGGACGAAGCCTGCATTCTTTTTGAAGAGATTGAAGGCCAAGGCTCGCAACTAGACCAAGTAGTTGCGATGATAGAACAACGCGTGGAAGGGACTGTTACAGAGAAAGTAATTCAGGAGTTCACCGAGCAGGAGGCTCTAGCAAAGAATCAAGTCGAGGCAGCTCGAGCTAAGATCAAGGCCTTCGAAGCATCCCTACCTAGATTTGAGTGACTCGGAATGAGTCACAGGTGAGTGTTAGGGGCATGTTGGCCCTTGACCAATTTTTTTGCAAACATTGGTCATGTTTGGTCACTTTTGGGACTTCGAAAGGCTGGTCAAAGATGGAGCCCCCTAGCAGAGTGGAGATCGCGAGATCTTGCTGGTTTTGTGGGCTTGTGGACCCAACAAAGGGGTTTTTGGGTTTATGTAATGGGTTTTGGGATGTCGACCCATGGGTTTACTCATGTTTAGGCCTTGTTGTAATTGTATAAATAAGTAGCTATGCGATGTAAGAAGTAGATCTGATTGTCTTAGTGCATGACTACTAGAGGCTATGTGCATGATAGGTTGATTTTGGATTAGTGCAAGAAGTGTAAATACTTTGTGCTAATAAGGAGTTGGCTCTGTGTCTTGACCTGATTTTGAGGAAGGTGGATCTAGTGCATTGTGCATAGATCACCTGTCCATTGAGGGGTTGGGCTCTATTGCTTTGTTCACAAGAGAAGATGAATGTAAGGAGATCAACAACTAATAAATAAGAAGAAGTTGGTGGACATAGCCCCACCCTAGGGTGAACCACGTACATCCTGTGTCTTGATATGCTTTGTGTGATTTTTCTTATGTTATTATTTTCTTAGTGTTCTTGATGTTATGTATAATGAATGCATCTGATGTTGTAGCTTAGTGCTTAATGATGTGAATGAATATTTTTATATCTAAGCTAATGTTGTGTGTCAAGTGATTGGAAGTGTTAAATATTGGTTATTACTACGTTGCTCTGTAATAAGGGTTAAATATGCAAAGTGAATAAGGATCATAATCTAATGCATATTGTTGGCTAAGTGTTGTGTTAAGTATTATAATCACAAATCTGTATCCCATCTTGGTTGTAAACACTTGAGTCCTACAACCCCCCCTGCCTTTACCTTAGGTGCGACTTCATCTACTTTGCAGGTGTTGCCGAAAGGGCTGGTAGTTAGGGTTTTTTTTGGTGTGTTGTTGAAGCGTTGAACCCTGGGTCTGCCCCTGTGCCAATAAATGGTTCCATTGTCGAGACCATTTCATGAGCAACAAAACCATTTTTTGGCATAGGGGTAGTCCCAGGGTTCAACGCACCAACAAAACCCTAACTACCAACCCTTATGGTAACACCTGCGAAGCAGATGAAGTCTCACCCGAGGTAGAGGAAGGGGTGGTTGTAAGAATCAAGTGTCTACAACCAAGCTGGGATAGAGATCTATGATTACAATACTTAACATAACACTTAGCCAACAATATGCATTATATTATGATCCTTATTTACATTGCAAATTTAACCCTTATTACAAAGAAACGCAGTAATAACCAAGATTTAACACTTCAAATCACTTAGCACACAACATTAGCTCATCTTTAGCATTCATTCACATCATTAAGAACTAAGCTACAACATTAGATGCATTCATTATACATAACATCAACAACACTAAGAAAATAATCACATAAGAAACATCACACAAAGCATATGAAGACACAAGATGTACGTGGTTCACCCCAGGGTAGGGCTACATCCACCGACTTCTTCTTCTTTATTAGTCTTCGATCTCCTTACATTCATCTGCTCCTGTCCTCAAAGCCACAGAGCCCAACCCCACAGTGGACAGGTGATCTGCGCACAACGCACTAGATCCACCTTCCTCAAAATCAGGTCAAGGCACAAAGCCAACTCCTCATTAGCACAAAGAATTTACACTTCTTGCACTAATCCAAAATCAACCTATCATGCACATAGCTGCTATTAGTCATGCACTGAGCCGATCATATCTACTTCTTACATTGCTTAGATACTTATTTATACAATTACAACAAGGCCCAAACATTGGTAAACCCATGGGCCGACATCCCAAACCCATTACATAAACCCTAAAATCCCTTTGTTGGGTCCACTGTCAGGCTGCTAAATTGAAGCTTTGGAATGGCCTGAAACACTAAATTGTCAAACCAGGGTAAGTAAACTTAGAGCTGCTACACTGTATGTGCGGGTAAGCTAATTCCTATCTAAAGGCTATTCTTAAAAGGATGCACAAACTCACTCTGAGAACCTGAATCTTAATGACTATCTTGAAACTTATCATTCCCTGTGTAATTCATCAAAAGAGAACAGTTATGTGCTGAAGTGCAGGTACTACTATCTTTGTTCTACTATAACTTCACAAGACTATCTACCACTATCTTTAACCATCTACCAACACTATTTCGATCTATAACAGAAAGATCATTTCCTAAAATTATTTTAATCCAAACATTGAAAACAAATCTAAATCTGTTTACAGGAAAAATAAGGAAACCTTCTACTTATCCTATTGGTACCGGAAGCTTCCTCTACTTTAATTTCAACCTAACGATCCTAACTGAGCAGAGTAGCCTAACTATCTAACAAAGCAGAGTAACTAACTATCCTAACCAAAACAAAGTATGTTCAATCTCGCATTCACTTTAATCTTCGTTCAAATTGGAAACTGGGAACAGAGCTATTCTAATTCACGCTTCAAATCCTACAGGAATAAACCATGCTTTCAATACTCATCACTATGGAAGATATTAATATGTTGAGGACGATACAGTTGAAGAATAATTAAGAAAGAAACTAAACAAGTTAATTCTAAAACGCTAGACCAACATGCATGCAAATACCGAAATAGGAAGGAAACTAATTCTAATGCAAGGAAAAGCAACGACTTGAAACTATTTGGCGGGCCCAACCAAAAGGTGCAAACGCTGAAAGAAACAACCAGAACTACTCAATCATGCTACGCAAACATTGTGTAAACTTCACGCTCCATTAACTCAGAAGAAAATACTCAAATCGTATGACAGTGGAATAACATAACGCAAGATAGATTATATTCAGAAATATATTTCATAACATAGCATCATCCAACCCGTTCTTAGGAGTGATCTTCTGTTTATATATAGATCCTCCTCCATAACAGTCTAATAGCAAAAATACATAAGTCCAAATGGATCCCTGATCCGAAAATAGCTTGAAATCAAGTTTTAAACAGTCTTCACATCTTCGTGACACATAGTGTCACGAAGTGTGAATCATGAAATATAACGACTCAGTTCTATCATTGTGCATTCCATCATCATATGAGCGATGACTCCATCTGTCATGTGAATCTCTCTGTCTCCCATTCTGACCATAACGCACAGATCTTGAGTGGCTTCATTGGTATCTCCATGGGGTACGAGTTGGTACCTGGTACTGGCAATCCTGTTCCAAAAATAGAAGTGGTATCTAACCCAAGCGACATTAGTTTCAATATCAATTTAAAGCATCAAAATGCATAAAAATAGCTTGAAACGTAAAGATACCTTAAGTAGCCCCATTGAGTGGTAGGGAGATGTCAATTATGTCAAAAGAAGGCCAAAAGGGGTGGTACTTGGTATAGAAATGGAGGTCTTTGGAATATAATATAGGCAAAAACATGATCAAAATTGGAGACCAACATGCCCCCACACTGAAGTCTTTGCCTGTCCTCAGGCAACAAAAGTCAAAGACTAGTAGCAATCAGAGGGTTGCAGCGGCTGCAACCAGCATTTGTAGCCTCTCCTGTTTCTTCGGATTCCTGATTTCTTTCTTGAGGACTCTGTTGATTATAATATGCTTTCTGGCAGTCCTCTGAAGTTGCTTGTTCCTTTTGAAAATACCCTTATTCCTCTGCTTTAACCTTTCAATTTTGGACAAGAGGTGAGTTACCCTGAGTTTCATGAGTTCATTCTCAGTTTTAATATGTGTATCCAATACAGTGTACTCATGTAACTTCTCCTTCAATCTGTTATTCTTGCTTTCTAGTTTTGCCACCATTGGTTTCAAGGATCGACTGGAGGAAATCTCGCAGTGGGTTTCAAATGTTTGATCTTGTCCTAGCTGTGCTTGAGGGCTAGACGCATGAGTAAACTCGTCTGGACTTTGATAAGGGGTGTGAACTCTATCGGAATTATGATTTGGACTGAGTTTAGGAGTGAAATCATCTGGGCTGCGTTCATAAGTGTCAACTGGATCAAAATTATGATCTGGACTGAGTTCAGGAGTGAACTCATTTGGGCTTCGTTCATAGGTGTCAACTGGACTAGGTCCAGGAGTGGAATCTCTTTGCACCTGAACAGGGGTACCGGTTGGTACTTGAATTGACTCATTTTGCACAATTCCTTTGGGCGTAGTAACCTGCCGATCTGTTTTACAGTTTTTTCGAATGAGTTGGGACAGAGTCCAGGTCATTTCAGAGGGCTCTGGAGCCTCCTCGTGACCATCCACACTTTCCAACCTCTCTTTTGGTGGGTAACTGGGCACCGAGTTGTCCATTCATAACAATATGCTTTTACATTTTCTTTTCGGATTCCTCCTAGGCTTGTCAGTCAACTCTACCAGTTCCTCCATGTCAATTATGTTCCCAGCAGCTAGGGAAGAACTCGAGATTTCAATGTTTGCCTCTGTAGGTGTGGTGTCCTTCACAGTTTCAGTATTGGTTTCTACTTCGTCATCAATTGGAGGTTCTGAATCAGGGTCCCCAACATAGTCTTTGGTCGGGGTTTTAACCCTCTTTTTCCTGGAGTTCAACTTTTTGTGTGGGGGAACAGGCTTCACACTCCTATCTTTAGACTGGGCACAGGCGAGGGTTTTTACAGTGAATAGATCCCAAGTTTCTTTCTTCTTTGACAGTGCATATTTAATCAATATTTTAATTAGACCAAAATGAAATAGACTTCCTCGAAACTCGTTAGCCTTTTGGACCTGTTTGGCCATCCTTTTTAAACTTTTCAACAAAAATAAGGGTATGTTCAGCAGAGTACCTGTGAAGTGTAATAGGAGTCGGGCATGGCAGGGGAATATGATGGTATATTGACCCTCACATGTGAGGTAACGTTGGAGGATGGCCAACAATTGAGCCCACTGTGGTTCCAACCATGACCACGGTGTTCCCTCGGACCACTGTGTTTCCCGGTACTGAGGTTTCAAAAGCTGCGTACAGATTTTTTTATCAACCGACTGTCCCTTTGTCCATATCTGACCTGTGGTGGGAAATTGAATTGCCTCTTAAATGAACTTCTTCGTGACCATGAACTCGAGCTCACCCACCTTGGCGGACCCACCCTCAAAATGCAGAGCAAACTGGAGCGTGATTGCATCGTTATATCCATCGAACTTCTTCAGAAACGGCTCCCACCCTGCTTGCTTAAAAATATCTCTGGTTGCCTCATACTCCAGAAGGGATTCCAAGTCTACGTATGTCTCTGGTTCATGGCGATTTGCTACCATGGCTCCACTTGGTATCACAGGGGAATTCTATAGGTGGGCAGCGAAGGTTGGATGAGGGCGACGAAGGGAGAGAATGTGATGGAGAATGTAGTCGGGAGAGAAATCATATAAGAATATTTGAATTATCGTGGGGATCGATGGCATGTGGAAAAATGATGATAATCGTACGTGAGTGCAGGGTATGATCACATATGAGTCATGTCGAGATCAGCTCCGGGAATGTGGTGCATTTGTATGACATGAAATGCCATGGTAGGTTAGTTCATTAGGTACAGGTCGTGGAAATGATAAAACATTATGGAGTAATCAAGGCACCCTTAGTTCAAAATTATTAGTATGCAAATTAATACAGTAAATCAACACGAACTAAACATACCTGAGTTAAATTACCTATCCCCATTGTTATGCAAGTCTTGCTGTAGAATTGTCTTTTGAAGTTAAGTCTGGATTTGAAGGGCACGGAAATTGTAGCTGCTCTGGTATTTCTGATGAACCTGTAACTGATGAACTCTGTACTGGTACTGACTGGTACTGATGGAATCCTCAGGAATCTTGCAGAGAAATTTTACCCAATATATCTTGTTGAGAAAAACTTCTTGTTTATAGTAGTAGATTATCTGATGATGATCCCTGAACCTGGCTTTTGTCTTGAAAAAGATCAACTGAAATCATGTCTTCAATCAACTTCAAAGCTCTACCCTTGGTACAATTCTGGTTTGTGTGAATGGATGTTCTGGAGTCGAACACAAACAGAAATCATCGGATTACCAGCCATTAATGAATGTTGTTAGCCGATGCGAGATGACCCACTAGTGATGTAAATGGGCCTCAAGGTACCTACAACACATCCTAGTAGGTATGAATAGAGGTGTTGGTGTCGAGTCACATGTAGGATCTATCAACTAAGAGACATTGGTGTATTCCCATGGCTGTTAGCAAAGACATCTGCCATTAAGGCATGTAGAGTCCAGGGTGATAAATAATCTCTAACCTCTGCTCTAGATAAGGTGCTGATGTCGATGGAGTGAGATTTGTTGGAAGGTGGATCTTGACGTAATCCACATCATCCAACACGAGTGCAGATAGAAATTTTGCAGACATAATTTTTTGAACAGTAATCACCTGCTTGTGGATTTTATGAGCCCAAGCTAGTTCATGCTCATTGCTTCCTCATGTTTGGAGAGTCTGAGGAAATTCTAAAAGAAGACTCTAAGGGGGTTTCTTTCCCACAATAATTCACCAGGTCTGGTAAAGAATAATCCTTCCTGATAAATTCCCCTTTCATACTTTAATGAGCAATCAAAGGGAGCAAACAAGATCAAATTTATTTGGTTCAGAACAAGTCAGTCATATTGATAAGAAAATTTCATGAAATAAAATAGTCTTACCTTCTTACCTGTTGCGAGAGAGTGATAAAGTTCAGTTCTGTACTTGCTCTGAAAAACCTGTTAAAACTGAAAA
>ML783840.1:379588-399852 GCA_009831015.1 Picea engelmannii
TCTTATCGGGAAATCGCGTATCGTGATTTCGCGATGTATGATGTTCAAGGTTTTTGTCAATACCAAAACCCGAACCCCGAAACTCCGAACATGGCTATGATCAACGGATCAGATTCATTCTTATCCCACGGCTGTGATCACTTCGCGAAATTGCATTTCGCGATTTCAGAGTTCTTGATGCATTGTGTTCTTTGTATTATGAACTCCCGATCCCCGAATCTCCAATGCCACCTGTCCTCTGCGCTGTCATCACACATGATTCAACACGTATTAAACACTGCCACGTGTTCATACAAATGAACGGTCCAGATCCCTGCTTAATTAACGGTTGTGATCAAATCGCGAAATCGCATATCGCGATATCGGGGTTTTCAATGTTAAGTGATTTGGAGATTTCAAACTCTCGATCGCCGATTCTCTAATGGAGCCTCTATCGCCGATTCTCCGATGAGTTTATCTCCTCTATCGTAGCTTCAACAGATCTGACGGTCCTGGTTCTTTCGGGAAATTTAGATGGGATCCAACGGTCACTGACTCTTCTTCCTTTTTCCTCTTTAAGTTCTTGCTGTGTGCGTTTTCTTCAAGGTTGTTCCTCCTGAGCTTTTACTTCTAAATCCCTACAGGGTTTTATCCGTCTTATCCTACTGTCTCTACTGTTGCCATTAATGACAACAACCATCACTGCATTCTATCCACTGAATTTGCCAACACTTACTCCCGGTCATGATATCATTTTTCTCTCAATACAATCCCTTCATATATCCCTGAACCCTATTCCACCCCCGACTCATTTGACAATTATTAAATAAATTTTATGGATTGGATTGCATGGGTCTGATGTGATTGTTGAGCCAAACTTTGTTTCATATTAAGAGAATGTCAAGTGTGGTCTATTTAAGATCTAGTTGCTAATAATTGTTGCATACAAGATGAGATTTGTTAGTAGAGGAAGTCATGGCCGAAATAATAGGGGTAAAGGAAACTAGAACCAAGGGCCTAGAAGGCCTAGATTCTCAATACATTTCGATGTCGATCCTTAAGAGTTAAACTAGCTATTTCAAGCTATATTTTTCAATTGGATTGGACAAGGGATAGTCCATCCTAGTGTTATCGGATAAATTAGTAGGTGAAGACACTAACAGATCTCCCTAGATCCACCTGGATCTAGAACAAAATAGGACAAGACATGACTCTTTCTCTAAGTTCTGGTCATTGAATCTACTACTAAGAAGGAATGAGTGGCATACCTTTATATCGCTTCCTTAGGTCTCTGTTGTTCCTGCTTTGCTTTGGTTCTCTTGTGAAATTGGGTCCAAGACTACACAAACCAACCCAAGTGAAGATAGAAAAGTATATTTAATGTCAACCTATGCATATGATCAAGGAGTTATGCAATAAAATAAGAGTGATTTTATGGGAAAGGAACATGTTGATATATTATATTAAATGAAAGTAGAAGATACAAACAGATTGCCTTGATGTCGCAAGCTTCCTTTCAGTGACCCTTGGTTCCAACACACACACTTGCTCTACATTTGCATGAAGAAGATCCAATACAACTTGATAGACCAAATAGAGTCTTCAGGCTTCTATCCAAATAGATTTTTTCACACAATTCTTTCACCAATTCTTAATTCAATCTTGCTTAACCTTTTCCATGAGAAACCTTGCAATATATAGGAGAAGGAGGGATGGTTACATGGATGAGGATGATCCCACTAAATCTGATAAGTCAGTAGGATGCCAACCATGTGAATGCCAACTCATTTTCTAGAAGATTCCCTTCTATAACCTTCATGACCTCTTCTCTTTTCCAAGCTTTGAAATAGGTTTGCACCCTACCTATAGAGAAGACTGTGAACAGTTCGCACCCTAAGTTTGGGTTGCCTACGAGAATGAAGGATTTTCACACCCTATAACATAGGCAGCCTACGAACTCATCTTAAAAATATGCTTTTTTGAAGAAGAAAACAATCACTTTTCTCAGGCAAAAAGTCCTTGTGGGAGCCTGAATACATCACTTGTAGAGACATCACTAGAGTGACCAAAATAAAGTGTAACAGAATGACCCCCAAAGTATGAGGCTGGAACTTGTGATAGCTGAAATACTTTGTAAAATGCGTGTGTGTCAGAAACAAGGAGCACACCTAATCAAAAACCTGTAAACAACCAGGCATCTACAGAATATAATACCAGGTCTGAGGTAGACATTCCCATGCTCAAATCACAAATGAATGGAATCATAAACGTAAGTCATGGCCACCAATCATACACCGTGGATCCATGTCGTCAAAATGATACACATCTACCAGGAATACATTGTGAATATATGTGAGAAGACTTGAATTAAGACATAGCCACGTGACATACAAAGTGGATCTATGTGCCGATACAAATCATACATACTCCATCACAGCCTAGATAAAAAAGATGAGACCCAAGGTCTTCACTCTCGTCACTTGAAAGTATGAATCTAGCCATGTGATTACATGTGCTGAAGTTGAACATGGTAGACACAACTTGATTACCGGTCATTAGTGTATACCGTTAACAAGTGCAAGGGAAATCGCCATTGATATCAATGACTCCCAAGGTATCGAAGTACAAGATGAATGAATGTGAATGAATGAGTTGAAGTCGATCACTCGGCGGAATATCTCGATCAGGGATCAATGATGTGAAACCCCTGTCGAAAGCGAAGAGACCTGCCATTAAGGCATGCAGGTTCCAAGGTACTAAATGATTTCTAAGTCTCATTCCTGGATAATGAGTTGGAGTCAACGAAAAAAGACTCGTCACAGGAGGGCCTTGATGTATCCCCCATCAATGACATGAAATAAGCAACATATTTTGAGGGTGAAACAAAGTATGAACAAGGGTTGAAACAGACACAGGGAAGGCCGACATAGTAAGAATGGACAACTGCAGATGGCTGACTCAATAGAAGGCTCCTTTGAACTTCTCTTGAACATATAAATGACACGACCAAGGACTTGGCAGCACTGACTCAAAGACGACCCAATATATGACCTTGTAGCATGTTGAACAAGAGACAAATGGATTTCCCAATCCAGATTCAAATGACGAATAGGGGGTGTCATGTTCAAGAGCGATGCTTACTACCATTAATACGAATACGAAAACATATCCGTTTCCCAAAATTTCTCCCACCATTTCTGGCAAGTACCTCTTTATTTTTACACAAGATTGAGGAGGATAACATATGCTTGTTGATGTAAGATCATCCTTCTGATGAGTCCCTTGGAGTATATTTAACGAACCTTAGGAAGGACTGGTTCGGTCGCATTATGGGTCTTTCGATGTTTGTTTAACGAGTCCAAGGATAGAAAACTAGAGGGTTTTTTATGTTTTGAGAGTCTGAAAAACACTTAAAGAGAACTCTCTTAGTTCCTTTTTCATAAAAGAGTTCAACGAGATCAAAAAAGCGATAAACTATCGCCTGTCGAACGTTTTCTTCAAATACTTTAACGAGCGTGAAAATAACAAGATCGCTTGACAATATTTTCATTTTTATGGAGCATGAAAAGAGCTTAAAGGATACTCCCTTACGTTCATCATTTTCATGTTACCATGACGAGTACAAAAAGACGAGAAAAAGTATACTCGGTTATGTTCTCATATATTTTCGAGCACAAGAACGAACGAAGACTGAGCTCGAGGTTTTTCCCAAAAAACCTTAAAAAGTAGTCATACATGCAGCAAAAAGAAAAAACACCCATACCCCCTCGTTCGGACTTTGAAGTTGCTATATCTATGAAAAACCATACTCACAAGGCTATTAGGGTATTAGGTTTTATAAACAAAGCAATAAAAATAATATAAAAAATCAATAAGAAATAGTAAAAAATGAATAAATATGGGTGAAAAGGATCTTTTACCATTTCATTGTTACTTTGCCCAAAAACTTGTCCAACATACCTCATTTTCCCCCAAATTTATTTGCTCAATTGTGGGAGGCACAAGCGATCATTTGGTGAATGGTTTTAGCCAATGAGGTAATCTCTTGATTCTCCAACTTTTCCATGGTTTATTTTTGGTTTTCATTGGGAATTTTTAGGGTTTTGAGTCCATTTTAGGGTCGGAACATGCGCTTAAGCATTCTCGCAGGTGGGCCATGTGGGACCTGTGAGAATCTAATATTCTTGCAGGTGGGCTTCAGGGCCCCTGCGAGAATCTCTCACTGTGCAAAATTTCACCTGCAAGGACCGAAAAATGGATTTTAACATGTGGTTTTGCTCAATAAAAATTATGCAAGAGTTTAAAACAAGTTGCTCACTTCCCTCTCATGACTCTTTTATAGGTGTTTGACCATCACAATGTTGGAATGGAGAGAAAGAGAACATGAGGAGGATGATTCCATTGCCAGGAATGACACAAGTACAGTCGCTGCCCTCCGGGAATGTGGGCTCTTGAAATTTTTTAGGATCCCGGGCATGAGAGCCCAACTCAGGTTGTTGGAATACCTGGTCCACATGTGGGACGTGGATCAAAAATTATTTCATGTGGGAGTCCATACGCTGACACTAGATATCGAGGATATCTATTTTCTAACGGGGTTGTCACGACGTGGATACCATACTACTTTGACTGGAGGTAGAGGCGACAAACTTCCTATGAGCGAGTATGTTCACCAATATTGTGTTCCCGAGGTAGAGGGAAGCAAGGATAAGGTTTCCATTTTGGGGGTCCAAGATTTGACCTTATGGACTATCCTATTTACTATTGCATGCATGGCTGGGAGCACGACTCCGTACATGGCTCTCCAGATCTATTTCCAATACGCCATAGAGTGCACAGAGCCTCGAGTTTTTAACTGGTCGGACGCAGTTCTCCGCAGTATGAGGAGACAACTGACGAAGTGCAGAAAGGGTGACTTGAAGTAGTTTAGGTATGTGTCACTTTTGATTTCATTCTTCCTCAAGAGGGTCCCACTGCTGCGACTACAGGTTGATTGGGGTTTACCGGCCCCACAGGATCCGAGGATGCTGAGGTGGTGTAACCTCATGGCTCGACACATAGCAGGGCCTATAATCAAGTATAATGATTCATTTTTTGACTGGTTGAGGCCCCAGATGTTGATGATTGACGACTATACATATGTCGGTTTGGATTTCCGAGGGGATCCAGATTTGGTCCTACCCGAGGATGCTCAGTGGGGTGACTTAGGTGAGAAGTACACATTTTGTTCTTTTTAAATGTTTTTGCAAATTTTATCATATGAATTTTTTTTATGTTTATCCAAGGACTAATCAAAAAATTTGTTTTTGATGACACAGATGTGGGGTCGTATCGAACTCCAGGAACGTCTCCCATTCAAAGGCGAGGAGAAGCGGCTCCGATGGTGAGATGGGATGCCGAGGACTATGAGGCAGTGGAACATAACTTATAGGGGTTGACCGCAGATGTCCCGGACATTTCTATTGGGGAGATCCCAAGATGTTACCAGCACCATACTGTGGGCATGTCCGAGTCTCTCAGTCGACTGCTTCATAGGGTAGCTCGAGTAGTTGTGTGTTATCGTGAATGTCATCCATGATGCTATTTTGTAGAAGCTATGGGCTTCGTATTTTGAGATTTTGATCCTTTGAAAAAAACTTTTTGTAAAAACTTTTGATCATTATATACATATATATGACTTCTACCAGCTTATTTTGTGTTGTGTTATACATGTGATGTGTGATTGGTTTATAAATGTCCCAAATGTCTGTCTAACACATAGTTAGCTAAGGCATCAGTCAATGTATTTAGACATCTAGGAATGTGTTGATATTCGATATAATCAAAATAACGTTCCAAGAGGCGAATTCATAAATATACATGTAATAAAGTAGGACTTTGGATAGCATAGACATTACTTAATTGTAGTACCACTAGATATGAATAGAGTCGTATAACCAAGTGGTGGATATCAAGCGAAATAACATCAATAAACAATTTGATGACGATGCTATATTCTGCAATATTATTGGTCGCACGACCGAGGCACACACCTCGTAGACTGATAAGTTCATTTGTAGGGGCGTAAATTGCCTATACAACAGAAGCAAGGTTCTGAGTACTATGGCTAGCACCATCGGCGAAGCCAATGTGGGGTTCTGAAGACTCTGACATATGGAAACCAAGCAGAACAAAAGATAAGCGGTCGAGGGTAGAGACCAAATAACGAAAAAACATACTAAAGTAACACACAAAAAGTATGATACAATAAAATACAAGCACTCATGCACAAGTGATCTTAAGCATAGTACTTCTTTAAGTACAACCCATTTCTGGGTTCACTCAAAGGGATACCATCGTAGTCCACGAACTCGTAAGCTCCTTTCTCCAAAACTCGTTTGACGATATAAGGACCTCGCCACATAGATTCAAATTTTCCGTCTCCTAGCATATACCGATCTTGTTCGTAAAGGAGAACCAGGTCACCTTCGGAGAAAACGCGTGGCTTGACATGTTTTTCGTATAGGGCTTTGATGTGTTTCTTTTGGGCTTCTATAACTAGGGTGGCATTGCGATGGGTTTCGTCTAATTGCATGAGATACAACATATGTTCTTCTTCGGCAAAAGTGTTTGGGAGAAGTTTGAAGGCTAGTTTTAGGGAGGGTATCTCACATTCAATTAGCAAGATGGATTCTAGACCATAGACTAACTGGAACGGTGTAAACCTGGTAGCAGACTTAACGGATGTCTAGTAAGCCCACAATGCTGAAAACAACATCATGTGCCAACTTGTTTTGTGAATCCCTATCATTCGTCGAAGCATGGTAGTGAGGATTTTGTTTATTTCTTCAACTTGGCCATTGGATTGTGGGTAATAGGGTGTTAAGTTTTCATGGTGAAGACCCAAATTTTCAGTGAGTTTGGACATCATGAAGTTTCTAAAGTTTCTACCGTGGTCAGTAACAATAGGTTGAGGAACACCAAACCAAGCAATGATGTGACTGAATATAAATAATACTGCAGTCCTTCTGGTATTGTCGAATGTTGGCATCGCCTTGGCCCATTTCATAAAATAATATATGGCTACAACAATGTATCCATGCCCCCCTGGCCGAGTGAGGGTGACATGTCATGAAATTGATACCCCATTTCGCAAAAGGACCAACAAAGACCATAGGGTGTAGAAGAGCAGGGTGTGATCGTATTTTATTGTTGTAGGTTTGGCAAGCATGGCATTTTTAGACAACAATTATACAATCATTGAATAAAGAAGGCCAAAAATACCCCGCTCGTAAGATCTTCTGGGCAGTAGCATACCCAAACGTGTGACCACCACAGGATCCAGAATGATAGTCATTTAGGGTTTTCTCAGCTTCGTCAAACGTGAGGCAGCATCGAAAAACAGAGTCAATCCTACGACGATAAAGAGTATCACTGAGGATAATATACTGGCAGGCTTGGGAGCGTGTTCAACGGCGGTTAGTGCTAGACAAATTGGGCTGGAAAGTATGGGTCTGGAGATATATGATGATATCTCTCTACCAAAGGTCGTCAGAACTGATCAGGAAAAGGGATTCATCGGGTAATGAATCTTTTGCTACATTTTTTGTCTCAGAGTAGGGAAGGTCGCATATCAACTCGGAAAACACCAAGGATTTCTTGGACTTAGCGCGTTCAAATTCTAAGTCAAACTCTTGGAGTATTACGATCCATTTGGAGTATTTTCCCCCTAGAATTTGACGTGTAAGAATGTGTTGCATAGGGTTGTAGTTATAAATTACCATAGTGTTTCGAGAAAGGATATAGTGTCAAAAACGTTGAACATCTTGGACGGCTGCCAAGGCCAGTTTTTCAACATGTAAATACTTGGTTTCAGTAGTTGTGAGATCCCGACTCAAGTAATAGATGATATGTCTGTCATGAGAATCATCCTCCTGGACAAGAACCATAGCGATGGTATAGTCTGAGACTGCGAGGTAGAGGAGATAATCCCGACTGTAATCAAGCGAGAAGAGTAGTGGGGTACATGACAAAGACAGTTTCAAAGATTCGAAAGCTTTGTTGGCAATGGTATCCCATACGAACTCAGAACCTTTCTTGAGCAATTGTATAAATCCAAGAGTTAGCTCAACATAGTTCGGGATGAAACGATGGAGAAAGTTTGCCTTCTCTTGCAAACTTTGTAACTTGTGAAGTGAGGAAGGAGGAGGGAGATTGAGAATCACCTTGACCTTCAAAGGATCTACCCTGATCCCTTGATGTGAAACAATAAATCCCAGAAGTCGGCCAGATTCTACGGAAAAAACACATTTGTGGGGATTCAAGCATATATGGTAGAAATGACATCGAAGGAAAATGGCGCGGAGGTGTATTGGATGATCTACATGGCACATGGAATGAGTGGGTAAGTCATCGAGATATGGCTGCACAATGTGATTTATATCATGAAAGGCGTAAGACATAGCACGTTGAAAAGTGGCATCGACATTCTTTAAATTGAATGGAAGTTTTTGGTAGGTGAAAGTGCCCCAAGGACAAATAAAAGAAGTATTGTATTGGTTCACGGGTACGATATTGATTTGATTACATCTGGAGAAACCATCCATCAGAGAGAAGATCTCACTTCCGGCGCAATCGTCGATGATCTGGTCAACGAAGGGGGTAGGAAAGTTGTCTTTAGGACAAGCTTTGTTAATGTCTCTTTAATCAACGCACACATGGATTATGCCTTGTTTCTTGTCAATCAGAACAAGATTGGAAACCTAATCAGTTAGAGCCACATGGTAAATAAAGACAACTTTTAGAAGTTTCTCAACTTCAAGCTTGATAGCGGTTTCTTTATGTGGGTTGACCGGATGAAGTCGTTGCTAGATGGGTTTAACGCCTGGGTATGTCTTAATCTCATGTTACCACAATGTCAAGGTCAATCCCCAACATTTCTTCATAGTTGCATACGAAGAAATCACAACATTCTTGGAAAAGAGACTTGTAGGTGACAACTTCGTCATGGGAACATGAAGCTCTGATATGCACATTTTCGACAACTCCAGGTTTTATGGATATGTCGAGGGGGATGGTGGGTGAGATATTACTTAAGTTTCCTTCGTAGAACATATCATGTGTAGACTCGAGAATGGTAGAAATGATGACAACGGTCGACGGGGTCGAGATTCGTTGGTAATCCTCGATGGCGTGTTGTTCCAGGAAGAGAATGGAACGATGATGTCCATCGTCCCAAGGGGTATATTCTACAGACATAACAGATATAATCATCTCGTCTGTAGAAAAAATGACATGGAATGGATCCGGAGATAAATCACCAAGAGAGGGGGTAGAAGGGGTTGCCGATTGAATGGCTTGATAAGCGGATTCAACTGGACTCAAAGGAATTTTGTTGCCATAATGAAGATGATTGTCGGGGTTGGGTACCATCCATGGGTTGTAAGATGCATAGGTTCTGTGAACAAAGGTGGAGATCATGTTTATCTAGGTGACAAAAGGATGTGGAACATCGGGTGGTGGAATGGGGAAAGTACCCATCAAAGAGGAATATTTAAGAAGACCAACATCGACATTCTCATATCCAGGGGGGGTTTTGCAATGAAAGGTACATTGTCGATACGTGCATCAGAGTGAAAGAAGGCCAATTGGTCTACGATAACTACTTTTCCTTGATGTGGGAAACACATGACATGGAAAAGAGTGGACACAACTACAAGCATGGAATTGATCCAGCTACAACCAAGTAGAAGGTTGTAATCGAGAGGAGCATCAAAGACCTCCACTTCAACGTTGACAATTTTTCCTTCTAACATAATAGGCAACGAAGGGAGGGCACTGTAAGGCTTAAAACTAGATCCATTGAAAGCTTTGAGTGTGTTGTGCAATTCAGTCAAAGGAGGAGAGTTGATGGATTTCCAGTAGGTAATATACATGACACATATTGAGGCACCCTCATCAGTAACTATTCTACAAATGTTTTTGTTAGAGAAAATAACTTGTATTTGGAATGCGAGTTGAGGGGGTAAACTTGGAATGTGATCTTCCAAGTCAAAAATTATTAAATTTGTATCCGTAGGGTTGATTCCACCAATATCTTTCAACATTGCCTTTCGTTATATAGGACAACTTTGAAGGACTTCGAGGGATGACATTGTAGACGGTGCTTGGGCCAAATCCTTGACAATACTATAGTTCTGGGCAACACATGCATGAGGATTGAAAGCTGATTTTTGAACAACACCCTTTGGGGGAGGGCGAAAGACTGTATCTAGCCTCAATCGCTCGAGATGAAGAGGACCATTGGTAGGTGGAGTCGTGGGATATGGTTGGACCAACGAAGGAGGTATTTCATCGACCTTCTCTTTGGAGGAAGAATAATCTTTGGCTCGAGTGGTAAGTGTGATGTCATTCTTTTTTTAATCACCTGTACACATTAAGACATAGGATGTATTGGAGGGGGAAGGTTGGTCATGAATGACCAATTGGGCCTATTGTTGAGAATGGAAGGGTTGTGACAACACGGTCAGAGTGGGGGGTTTCGGGGTCCCTTGAAGGAACTTAGTAACCTCGGCTCGTCATGGGAAATCCTTAGTGTAGTGATCATCACCACAGATAAGACAAGGGTATCGGGTTTTGCACTTATCTTTATCATCAACAGGTGGTGTTTTGGTTTTCTCAGATTGCGTATTATTTTTATCCTCCTTATTCTTATACTTTCTTTTTTTGGATTTATTTTTGCTGGTGGGGCTAGATTGAACAAAGTTCACCTCATAAGTCTTGTCGATGGGAGGGGTAGGAGACAGAGCATTTTGAACATTAGAAGAATTGGATTTGGGTTTGTTGCTAGAGGTTTGGATAGAATGAGGTTGGGCATGGAAAGTGCCAATCACATCGTCAGCTACATGAGAAGCAGCAGGAGTAGTTGAAGTAGCGAAAGTAGAAGGACGAGGTGCATCAGGGAGTAAGTCGTAAAGAGTACTCGTTTGTGAGTAAACGAGGTCGAGGTATTGAGCACGACTGATTGTCTGTTCTTCTGTGACAACTCCACCCATGGTGATGTCACAAGCGATGTCATTCATGAATGATTTTGTGAACCACTCTGCCAGCAACTGATCGAGAAGTTTGAGTTTGACGAGACGTTGTCTCCATCGTCACTCATGAATGTGATCAGAGATATGAGTGGCTTTGTTTTGTTTGAAAGAACTCAAAATTTCGGTTCTCGTTTTGTAGCGGATCAGTAACTAGTAGTGGGTGAGGAAAGCCATAGCGAGGGTGTTGAAGTCGGTGAAGAAGCCTAGTGGTAATTCTATATACCACTTCGCAGCGGAACCTGTGAGGGTTCACTGAAAAAGGCGTAAACGAATAGAGTCATCCATCAAGGAGTTGGATGAGCACCAAAGGTGAAAAGTCATTACATGATTTTTTGAGTCCTCTCCTGGTTTACCATCAAATTTAGGGATGTTAGATGGTAGTTTTTTCGGTATGGCAGGCCATTGAGGAGAGTGATGAATTAGATCATTTAAAATACTCGACAGATCAAGGAGGTCAAGGGTGCCTAAGAAGGGTAAATTTCTATTCACATGTGGGTACTGGTGACTTTAGGGAGGGAGTTCCATCGGTAGACCAGTGGGACCATAAGAGGTTTGCATATAATGCGAAGATCCGGGCAGATTCTGTTGTTGGTGTGGAGGAAAGTAATTCATAGGGTTGTACCCTTGAACAGGGGTGTGGGCTTGAGTGTTCGAGCCCCAAATAGGATTAGATGTGCCTGGATATGGTTGGATTGTACTAGGGGGTATGAAGGAGCTAGCTTGTGGTTGTTTCCCCCCATTCGAGTGAGGATTATGTTGAATAAGATAATTCCAATACTGGGCCAAGTATGGAGGTATGTTTTTTCCATAGGGCGAGGTCAGTGGGGGTTTCCCTCCAATTGGGGGTTGTGTCCCAATTGGGATTTGTCCTGCAAAATGGGATTGGGTTTGGCCTCCTTGGTGAAATTTTCCACCTACAGGAATCTGGTAATTAGGTGTGAAAGACAGGATGGTTCCACGAGGGTCGGTGCCTCCAATAGAGGATGGAAGAGGTCCTCTGAAAGGGCGTTGAGGAAGTGTCAGAATGAAACCAGGAACGAGATGGTGCCCAGAAGGAGTGGAAACGCTAGGAGTCCTGGATGAGATTTGTGTAGTAGTGGGAATAGAAGCATTCAATGCATGATATCTAGGTGGAAGTGTTGGGGTGAATCTAGGTGAAAGCGATGTGCCAATGGAGGCTTGAATAGCCATTGTAATCCCGGTGTGAGGACTCGTAGTATCTGGGACAATTGTGTAATGGACCGTTTGTAGAGGGATAGTCAAGATGTGGTTAGCTGGTGGAGCGTCTGTACCAAGAAAATAATAGGCAATAGTAGAAGGTATTTCATCTGGATCAGATGTTTCGAGCAGCTTAGGTGTGATACTGATATCAATGCCTATTCCTGAGCCAAAGAGATCCCATCTAAAAATGCCAGTATTCCAAAAAGGATCTTGACCCTCAGGTCCTATGAAAGGTACAGTTGCTAATCCAGAAGACTGAACAACTATATCTCCGTAAGAATTCACTCGAACAATACATCTCTCGGAGTTGGGAGGAAGTCAGAATTCCTCTCGAGAATTGGTAATTTGGAACCGTTCTAAAGAGTTAGTTCTTTCCACTTGTGGAGTGGCAACGTCTTGGACTTCACTCTATTGAGGAGAGCCCTCTGGTGAGTTGGTAGGAAAGGGTTGAGAACCTTCCAGAAATTTTGGGGGGTAGGCCTTGCATTCTACATGAATGACGTGGAGGGTCAATTGTGATCGAGTTAGAATCTTACAAAATAAATTCTATGGAAAACTTGGGTAAACAAACAACATGTGCTAGTAAAATCTAGGAAGCAAAACCAAGCAAACAAGACCTTCCAATTCTGAAGTCACTAGTTGGTGATGAAATCCAACGTCGCGACGATGAGACAAGAAGGGGCTGGGCCATAGTGGAAAAGTTACGTTGATGACCTGCTTAATGGACTTACACCCTGGTGCAAGCTCCCACACATAATCATGGGTATACCCTCCAAGGAGCCCGAGTGAGTCTGGCCAACGTCGATTCCAGGTACTGTGAAGACTTACCCCTTCACAGTGACCTTGTGTAAGACCCTATGAAGATAGGCTACTAAGGTTACCACCAACAACAATGATGCTTGGGGAAACAGTCGACAGTCCGATCCACAAGCAAGGATAGGGTATCTAACCCGAAATCAACTTGAGAGGCTTCCACTCATCATTGTGGGTATACCTTCAAGTGACCCCCATAATACGTGCAATCTCTACACCGATATCAACAAAGGAGGGTGAGTAACTTTGTCAATCTCAATGCAAGGTTTGACCCTTGTGTGAGAAGGGATTCCCAAGACAAAATGATGCAAATGGAATTTGACACTCCTTATCACAAGATACTATTGTGTGTTTTGTTCTTTCGAGAGTGTGTCTCACTGCCTATTCCAAAGCTCTAGCCTATCTAATGTTGGTGTAAAAGAGCCCTAGAAAAAGTTACTAGTTGAATTTTAAAGTTGCACAATATTATTAAAGGTTGTTGTTATGCAAAAAGGAGACGGAAATGAAACCAATGTTGTGTGAGACTCTAACCCAACAATTTGTAAATAGGGATGAATGATACCATTTTTTGTTCGATGAATCCTATTTACAGGAGGTAAAGATGAGTTTTTTGGAACAATGTGAACTACGATGTATGATCTTCTCTGAAATGTAATATCAAACAATCATGAACAATGCATATTCCCTATTCGTTCTCTTTCAATACTTGAATGCCAATATTTTTCGAATAAAAGGTTGCTTAAAAAAAAAAAAAAGTCTTTTAAATTTTTTATTAGAAACCAAGCAATAAGGATGGAACTAAGAAAAAGTAAGCAACCAACGAAAATGAAATGCTCAACAAACACCCAAATTGATCTTTCAATGAAGATAAAAATAACAAACTGACAAGACCAGTCTCTTCAAATGCACATGGATAACTATTTTCCAAGTAATAAGAAATCGAAAAGGACAATTAATCTCAACTTTTAATCCAATCGAAGGCTCCGGACCAAACAAGCACTCAGATTTTAGAATCGGAGATTATACCCTTGTTAAGAAAAGGTCAAGAAGTAAAAGTTGAGAAAAAATGATCAAGAAGAGTTTTCGATTTCCAAAAACTAATCATTCACGAGATTTTAAGTCAAGAAACATTCAATCACTGGCCAGAGAAGTTATTTCCAGACACACCAACAAATCTGGGCATATGAAGACACAAAAGTCTTAATGCAAAAATTTTACAAGTGAGTTCGCAGTCTGGCAGTGGGGTACAGTGCGAGAATTAAGGATTCTCGCAGGCTAGACACAGGAAGGTTGCGAGAATTTTTCACTGTACTGAACACTAGGGTGCGAACTTTAGTGATTCTAGCAGATTATAGAAAGGTGCAGTGCAAGAAGGTTTGTAATCAAGCAAATTTTGAAAAAATGACAGATCTTTTGAGGGAACTTATGGATCCAAGGCATCTGTAAGGATCTCCTCAAGACTCAGAGATTGATTGGGAATGAAAAAGGGTAGGTCAAGAGAAAATGTCCAGGTAAAAACCACCAAAATGGGTTGTATCCCCAGTGGATTCGCCAATTTTGTTATCGGATAAATCGGTAGGTGCGGACACTAACATATCTCCCTAGATCCACCTAGATCTAGAACAAAATAGGACAGGACATGACTCTTTCTCTAAGTTGCGGTCATTGAATCTACTACTAAGAAGGAATGAGTGACATACCTTTATATAGCTTCTTTAGGTCTATGTTGTTCCCACTTCACTCCTATTCTCTTTTGAAATCATATCCAAGACCACACAAACCAACCCAAGTGAAGATAACAAAGTATATTCAATGTCAACCTATGCATATGATCAAGGAGTTATGCAATAAAATAAGAGTGATTTTATGGGAAAGGAACATGCCACTGTATTATATTAAATTAAAGTAGAAGATACAACTAGATCGCCTTGATGTCGCAAGATTCCTTTCAGTGACCATTGGTTCCAACACACACACTTGCTCTACATTTGCATGAAGAAGATCCAATACAACTTGATAGACCAAATAGAGTCTTCAAGCTTCTATCCAAATAGATTTCTTCACACAATTCTTTCACCAATTATTCATTCAATCTTGCTTAACCTTTTCCATGAGAAACCTTGCAATATATAGGAGAAGGAGGTATGGTTACATGGATGAGGATGATCCCACTAAATCTGAGAAGTCAGTAGGATGCCAACCATGCGAATGCCAACTCATTTTCTAGAAGATTCCCTTCTAGAACCTTCGTGACATCTTCTCTTTTCCAAGCTTTGAAATAGGTTCACACCCTACCTATAGAGTAGACTGCGAATAGTTCGCACCCTAAGTTTGGGTTGCCTACGAGAATGAAGGATTTTCGCACCCTATAACATAGGCAGCCTGCAAACTCATCTTAAAAATATGCTTTTTGGAAGAAGACAACAGTCACTTTTCTCAGGAAAAAAATCCTTGTGGGAGCCTGAATACATCACTTGTAGAGACATCACCAGAGTGACCAAAATAAAGTGTAACACCTAGGCCAGAGAGGCCTCCCTTCCAGCCACAACATGTCTTTGGTATCCCTGTGCCCCCTCATGTTTCTTTGCAACCTGAAGTTCTCGAGAATGACGAATGGCAGGAGATTGTTCACTCAGTAGTCTCCCACCATCGTGGTTGGCCAAATTTGTCTTCACCTCTTCCTCCTCCACCTGTTAACCCAAATTTTCAAATTTCCCCTGCACACTCACCTATAAAGTCCTCCCACTCAAGCAAAAGACTCAAAACCGAAGGCCACCATATGCATGACAAAGGAAAATTTGTTGGTGCCCCCTCCTCTCCTTCAAGTGACTTAGCCAAGTCAGTATCATCTCGTATGCACTCGAGAGATGATTGTTCTCATGTCATCAGTGAGATCAAGCCTCAAGGTTCTACACAAACTAAGGCTAATTCAAAGAATTCAAAAAGGGATAGCAACAACAAAGGAAAAATTGCCTCTCAAAGTGGAAAATATGGTTTTTTATTATGTTTTATTATTGATTTATTGAGGACAATGGACTGCTGAAAGTTTTGGACAACAAACCAGTTTTGGATATTGTGGATATTTACATGTTTTGATATAATTTGAAATATCACTGATATTTAAATTTCAAATTTTGGAAATGATTATGGGAACCACAAGGAGGGACGTGTTTGATTAATTGACTATTATGTTTATTTCTGTTAAGAAATTAAAGGGAGTCACAAGGGGTCCCACCTACTAGTTATTATTTAATAAAAGACCCTTTATTATTATTATTATTTCTTCCCCTAAACTAAAAGTTAGTTGAGTTTTAGTTAACTTGTCTAAATGAGGTAGTTGAACTACTTCAACTAATTTGGAATGCATAAAATCCAAATGAGAAGGAAGAACAAGGAGAGAATAGAAGGAGAAAACATACTGAGGTTTTCTCTTGATTTTTATTGAGATCGTTCAATTTTCATTCATTCTTCAATTCATTAAACGCCTAATTCTCTTTTATGACAATAGGGTCCTATTGTAGACACCAAGGTTCAAAGATGAACCATATCATTTAGATTCTTGCTTCAGAGGTGTTGATCTATCTTTGATAGTCTAAGTAGACTTGTTTGTTTATGAATTCAATTTCATGACTGATAAAGGATATTATGCAAAGTCAAGTGGGAAATAGTCCGTGGCAAGCTGATCTAGATTTTAGAGTTCATTTTTTATTTCTTGTCAGATTCCTTTTGTATGGTTTTCATAGGGGATATCTAAATTTGACCTTGGTCCATGCCCCCATAGGGATTTTGTAAAGAGAACGATTCTTTTGATTTCTTGGAATGAAATAAAGTGATTGCTATTCTGTCTCATCTATGGTAATATGTGACTTGGAATTTTTTATTTTGATCTCCACATTTACTTTTGCAATTTGATATATTCAGAAAATTGTATAAAAATGTTATATTTTGCAACAATCTTTTATTTTTAAAAATCATCCTAAACCCTCGTAATTAATACTTGTGGATTAGGAAAAACAATTTGAGGCTATAAACATAGGGTAACATTCCCGACTATCTTTCCTTAGCCAAGCAAGATTCAAAAATGCTTGAGTAAGATAATTTCATATATTTTCTTGAACAAGGGTGACGTGGCAGCTAACTGTGCATGTTGACTGGGCAAATGACTATGCGTTGACTAGGTTGTATGGGACAATCCAAAGGTGACATGTGACCCAATCATAGGGTGCCACATGGAACCCCGGATTTGGCCAAGAATGACTAGGCCAAAAATTTGTTACCTCCGACCTATTCTCCAACCAAAGACTTCGCAACAAACTCCAACCGCCCCGAGCTACACATGGTTCTTGTTATACATGTGGTCGAATGTGTATTTGAGTTTGAGTTTGGCGGGAGATGGGGGATAATCCCCAGTCGGTGGGGGGCTATCTCGAAAGACCGATTCATGGTCATATATTGTCCCACAGGACCAGGAGTAGAGTGTGGGGGGAATAACACTTGGAGATATGGCCCATTCACGTGACCAACAACAAAGACCACGGGCCAAAGAATAGGGGCGTGCCCAGATCGAGGCCATATGACAACACCCCATATGACTAGAATCCCAGAGAAGAGGGGCTAGCATGCCAATTTTCTAATTTTTGGGTTTTTGACTATATATTGTGGATTGTTTTGGTTTTAAAGCCTGATTTTCAATGGATTTTGGCCATTTTTGGGGGATTTGGAGCCCAAAAAGAGGCCATATCTTGTGGAAAATTTGGGATTTGATTCTCAACCCAAATATTATAAAAACCAGAGGTTATTGGTAGATAAAAGAGGTTCTGAAACAACATAATTCTTAAGAGTTTTGGAGCTAAAGCCATTTTTATGCAGGGAAGCCATTGAGGAGGAGAACTTTGGAGGCCAATTTTGGGAGCTATGCTCAACCTTTTTTGGTGTCGTCATTTGCATTCGATTCATGAGGTCGTTTAGAACACAACTAGACCATCTTGCAATCTTTTTGATGTAATTTTGTTGTACTTTTGAAGCATTGAAGATAAATAACAAAACCTTCCCCACTAAGACAAAGGCTCGTAGACGTAGGCAAACTTGTGTTGAACTCCGTTAACAATATTGGTGTTATGGTTTGTGTTGGAACTATTGTCATTGATGGCAAAGCATGAGGCAAAAGAAGAAGAAGAGTTTTCATGTAAGCAAATCAGTGTATGGTTGAGTTTTGGATAGGCACGTATGATCATCGAAGACGGTCGCCGACAGCCGTCAGATCTGCAGAAGCTGCGAGGGAGATAAGCCATCGGGAGATTGGAGTTCTCAAGGTTGTGAGAACCGGGACATTGAAAGTCTCGAAATCCCAACATAATAGGGATCGTCCATCTGCAAGGACAAGTGGCAAAGGATCGGGTGCCGTCGGAGTTTTGTTCATCGGAGAATCGGGGATCCTGGTGACAAGTGATTTATGCATTGTAAAATCGCGATCAGTGAAACCCCGATGAGTGGGGGCCAGCTGTCAGCACAACAAAGAAGGAGGACAGAGGCGTAGTGGAGACCATCTGTCAGCGTAACGGAGCGTCTGGTTTTGGACGATCGGGAATCTCGTAGTTGTATGCATTGAGGCATCACAAACCCCGTAGCCCCGACGGGGTAAGGTTTTGGTCACAGAGTAATGGTCATGTGGACCCAGAGATGAGCCAGGAGGGTCAGTGCGTGGAGAAAAGGTGCTTCATCGGAGAATCGGGAATCAGAGTTTTGCGAGTCCCGTAAACAAGTGCATCGGACATCGCGAAATCGTGATACGCAATTTCCCGATAAAGCAGATAGCGTGTGGGCCACCCCGGAGGATAGGTGGTAGGTCAAAGGCCCGTCGGAGGACTAGCGTATCAGGAATCGGAAAATCGGTATTCCCGTGAATGAAGGATCGGGGAAATCCCCAAAGGAAACCTTAACACGGAATCTAAACCGTCCATTCGGTGGGATGTGTGTCAAGAGTATGGAGGAAGTCAGGGATCCGAAAATCGAGACTTCAAGAGGAAAAGAAACCGATACATAAGGAATGTCGAAACCCGATTTAAAAAGGGCGCGTAGGTTTAATTCAAATTTTAAAGAGGGACCCGAGCAATAGGGATCCAATTTTCGTATTATTGGTTCATTATGCCGAGATCTTAAACCCTAGTAGAAGATTTAAAAAGAGCGACGTGGAGGCCAGTTTCTGAGAGTAGGGACATCTACAGGTTGTTGAGGTCATTTGTGCAGGCCGCACAGAAGGTTTGAGGAGGGAGGAACCTCGTTGTGGCAGTTGGGTGGCAGATCTACATTGACTGGGAGTTCTTTGCAGTGGGTTTAGAAACTAGAAGAGCGGAGGCATCATCTCCAGGTTTATTTTCTTGTTTAATATGTGTTTAAGAGATTTTTTGTTTTTAGCTGCCTTACAGTCAGTAGATCTGTGTTTCCTTTAGAGATAATTGCATTTGTTGTCACTGCCACTAGAAAATTGTGTATTAATATGATTTCTGGATACAAGTCTTAATAAGATGCCAGAACTGTCTCTTCTGAAAGAAGATGATGCCCAGTGCATAGAACACATGTGAATCCGGGGTTGAAACTGCCTGATCCAGTGTGAAAATTGATGAAATGCGGTCAGAAGCGAGTCTGAGGGTTAAAGCCTTCAGTAGAAGCATCCTACCAGTAGAAACTAGTGCTATCTTCAGGGGGTTGAAGCTCCCTTCCAGGAAAGGCTGGTAAATGAGAGAAGGTTGGAGACTTCTGCAAGTAGAAGCCTGCATACTAGTATGAGTCTGCACTAGTACAATGTTGTAAAACGTTTTCTTAATAATAATTATTGAAGACAGAGACAACGACAGCGGTGGTTTTCTCCCGACTTGGGTTTCCACCTTAAATCCTAGTGTTCATGTGTCTTACTCATGTGCGTTGGTTTATTTGTTATTTACTGCACTGAATTATTGCTTAATAGACATCTGATGAATGAAGAAATTCATAATAAGATCTCTGAATGCACTCTTGTTTTCTTAAGACTATACAATAGCTGGTCTCTACAAAGTAGCCTAAGGTTTTCAGTGAAAGAAAAGAGAAAATCAATTAATTTCTCAAAATACTGATTCACCCCCCCCCCCTCTCAGCATTTCTCAACAATTGGTATCAGAGCTAGGTCCTTCTGAAAAGGCTTAT
>ML783840.1:402534-419555 GCA_009831015.1 Picea engelmannii
ACAACATGGCATAAAAAGACAGTTTTCTGTAGCAGGCACTCCACAACAAAATGGTGTTGCAGAAAGAATGAATAGAACAATTCAACAAATGGCCAGAGCTATGCTTGATGATTCCGGAACACCTGATACATTTTGGGGAGAAGAAACACATACAGCAGCAAATATTCTCAATAAAGAACATGTCTGTGTAAACAGTGATAAAAATCCTTATGAACTATGGTATGGAAAACCTCCCACTGTAAAACATTTTAGAGTCTTTGGAAGCAAATGCTTTATCAAAAATAATGATGAAAAACTTGGCAAATTTGAACCAAGAGTAGATGAAGGAATATTTCTTAGTTACTCCTCTAGGAGTAAAGCATATAAATGTTACAATAAAAGGCTTCAGAAGATTGTTGAATGTATTGATGTCATTATTAATGAGTCTCCTGCAGTTCCAAGAGAAGAAAAACAAACAACTGTTGAGGAATATGATGACATACATCATTCTACATCAAATAGTAATGATATCGACAGTGAACCCAATGAAGAACCCGAAGAGGATTTATCTGAAAAGGCTCCATCCAGATATGTTCAAAAGAATCATCCAGAATCTGAAATTTTGGGAGATAAGGGATAAGGCATAGAAACAAGGAGGACTCTTGTAGGATCTTCTAGCTATATGGCATTCCTATCCACTGTTGAACCTCACAATGTCAATCAAGCTAGCAAAGATGAATGTTGGATTCAAGCCATGAATGAAGAAATTGATCAAATCGAAAAGAATCACACTTGGGAATTAGTACCAAGACCCCATGACAAAAATGTCATTGTAACTAAATGGATATTCAAAAACAAGCTAAATGAGAATGGGGAGGTTATAAGAAATAAAGCTAGACTTGTTTGCAAGGGGTATGCTCAGCAAGAACGTATAGACTTTGAAGAAACCTTTGCTCCTGTAGCTATACTTGAAGCCATAAGAATGTTTCTTTCCTTTTCAAGATTCCAACAAATCAAAGTTCATCAAATGGATGTTAAATCTTCTTTTCTCAATGGTGATCTGGAAGAAGAAGTTTATATAGAACAACCAGAAGGATTCATCCTTGGAAATGATGAAAAACTTGTTTGTAGACTTAAAAAGGCTCTCTATGGTCTTAAACAAGCTCCAAGGGCATGGTACTCTCGTCTTGACAAATATCTCCGTCAAAAAGGATTCTCAAAAGGATCTGCTGATAACAACTTATACACAAAAACTGAAAATGACAAACTACTAATTGTGGTTGTATATGTTGATGATATCATTTTTGGAATTAATGAAGACTCTATGAGTCGGAAATTTGCTTCTGATATGCAGCAAGAATTTGAAATGTCTTTACTTGGGGAACTAACATTCTTTCTTGGATTACAAGTCCAACAAACAACAGATGGCATTTTCCAATCACAAACAAAATACCTTAAGCAAATCCTCAATAAGTATGGCATGGAAGATTGCAAACCTGTAAGTACACTAATGATAACTGGATGTAATCTCAGTTCTAATGATGATTCTCCCACCGTGAATCAGCTAGAATACAGATCTATGATAGGAAGTTTACTGTATCTCACTGGGACAAGACCAGACATTATGCATGCAGTTAGGATTGTTGGACGATTTCAAGCCAATCCAAGAGAGTCTCACCTTCAGGCTGTGAAAAGAATATTCAAATATCTACAAGGAACTCAAGATTTTGGACTATGGTATCCAAAGAATGTTGATCTTACTCTTCATGCATACACTGATGCAGATTGGGCTGGAAGTGTTGATGATCGCAAAATCACTAGTGGTGGTGCATTTTACATGGGGCCCAGGTTAGTATCTTAGTTCAACAACAAACAAAGTTCCATTGCCTTATCTACAGCAGAAGTAGAATATGTGGCTGCAGCATCATGTTGCACTCAACTTCTTTGGATGATGAAAACCCTTCAAGACTTTCAAATCAAATGCTCACCCCCTGTCTCTATTATGTGTGATAATACAAGTGCCATCAGTATCTCAAAGAATCCTGTTATGCATTCCAAGACCAAGCACATTCCCATCAAATATCACTTCTTACGAGAACAAGTGCTTGAGAAAAAGGTGAAATTGGAATATGTTTCCTCCAAAGAACAAGTTGTTGATATATTTACCAAACCTCTACCTAGGGAAGCGTTCGAATATCTCCGCCAAAAACTGGGAGTAGTCTCTGCCATGCAGAGGATCAGGTCTACTTAAGTATAGAAGCCTCAATTGGTTGTAAGGTGCTGATAAGCATCTCTAAATTCTCTGGCTAAGGAGGAACCTTGGTCATCTGAAAAGGATCATAATGAAGATGCAGCATGATCTCAGGGGGAGCATGGTATTGTCTGTTCTTTGCCATTTATGTCAAAGGGGGAGGAAAAAGATAGAGGAAGAGTATTGCCATCAATGACAAAGGGGGAGATTGTTGGATCTATTGTCATTGATGGCAAAGCATGAGGCAAAAGAAGAAGAAGAGTTTTCATGTAAGAAAATCAGTGTATGGTTGAGTTTTGGATAGGCGCGTATGATTGCCGAAGAGGGTCGTCGACAGGCGTCATATCTGCAGAAGATGCGAGGGAGATAAGCCATCATGAGATCGAAGTTCTCAAGGTCGTGAGAACTGGGACATTGAAAGTCTCGAAATCCTGACATAATAGGGATCGTCCATCTGCAAGGAAAGGTGGCAAAGGATCGGGCACCGTCGGAGTTTTGATCATCGGAGAATCGGGGATCCTGGTGACAAGTGATTTATGCATTGTAAAATCGTGATCAGTGAAACCCCGATGAGTGGGGGCCAGCTGTCAGCACAGCAAAGCAGGAGGAAGAAGGCGTAGTGGAGACCAACTGTCAGCGTAACAGAGCGTCGGGATTTGGACGATCGAGAATCCCGCGGTTGTATGCATTGAGGCATCACAAACCCCGTAGCCCAGAAGGGGTAAGGTTGTGGTCACAAAGTAATGGTCATGTGGACCCGGAGCTGAGCCAGGAGGGCCAACACATGGAGAAAAGGTGCTTCATCGGAGAATCGGGAATCGGAGTTTCGCAAGTCCCGTAAACAAGTGCATCAGACATCGCGAAATCGCGATACGCGATTTCCCGATAAAGAAGATAGCGTGTGGGCCACCCCGGAGGACAGGTGGAAGTTCAAAGGCCTGTCAGAGGACTAGCGTATCAAGAATCGACAAATCGGTATTCCCATGAACGAAGGATCGGGGAAATCCCCAAAGGAAACCTCGACGCGGAATCTGAACCGTCCATTCGGTGGGACGCGTGTCAAGAGTATGGAGGAAGTCGGGGATCCGAAAATTGCGACTTCAAGAGGCAAAGAAACTGATACATAAGGAATGTCGAAACCTGATTTAAAAAGGGCATGTAGGTTTAATTCAAATTTTAAAGAGGGACGTGAGCAATAGGGATCCAATTTTCGCATTATTGGTTCATTATGCTGAGATCTTAAACCCTAGTAGAAGATTTAAAAAGAGTGACGTGGAGGCCAGTTTCTGAGAGTAGGGACATCTACAAGTTGCTGAGGTCATTTGTGCAGGCCGCACGAAAGGTTTGAGGAGGGAGGAACCTCGTTGTGGAAGTTGGGTGGCAGATCTACATTGACTAGGAGTTCTCTGCAGTGGGTTTAGCAACTAGAAGAGCAGAGGCATCATCTCTAGGTTTATTGTCTTGTTTAATATGTGTTTAGGAGATTTTTTGTTTTCAGCTGCCTTGCAGTCAGTAGATCTGTGTTTCCTTTAGAGATAATTGCATTTGTTGTCACTGCCACTAGAAAATTGTGTATTAATATGATTTCTGGATACAAGTCTTAATAAGATGCCAGAACTGTCTCTTTTGAAAGAAGATGGTGCCCAGTGCATAGAACACATGTGAATCTAGGGTTGAAACTGCCTAATCCAGTGTGAAAATTGATGAAACACGGTCAGCAGCGAGTCTGAGGGTTAAAGCCTTCAGTAGAAGCATCCTACCAGTAGAAATCGGTGCTATCTTCAGGGGGTTGAAGCTCCCTTCTAGAAAAGGCTGGTAAACGAGAGAAGGTTGGAGCCTTCTGCAGGTAGAGGCCTGCGTACTAGTATGAGTCTGCACTAGTACAATGTTGTAAAACGTTTTCTTAATAATAATTATTGAAGACAGAGACAACGACAGTGATGGTTTTCTCCCGATTTGGGTTTCCACCTTAAATCCTGGTGTTCATGTGTCTTACTCATGTGCGTTGGTTTTTTTGTTATTCACTGCACTGAATTACTTCTTAATAGACATATGATGAATGAATAAATACATAATAAGATCTCCGAATGCACTCTTGTTTTCTTAAGACTATACAATAGTTGGTCTCTACAAAGTAGCCTAAGGTTTTCAGTGAAAGAAAAGAGAAAATCAATTGATTGCTCAAAACACTGATTCACACCCCCCCCTCTCAGCATTTCTCAACAGTTTGTTGTTTCTTATGTTTTCTTTCTGATTTGCATTCTTTATGATGGATGCAATATTATTTCATTAAGAACTCCTTCTTCATTTAATTTTTTGAATGATAATTTAACACATGCTTAAAACTCAACCAAGTCTTTTAAAGATAAATTTTGGATCACTAATGGAGGGAAATAACATGAATGCAGAAATAAGTTCCAACATTCCCTCCAACTAGGGATATGACTTTCCTGTGAAGTGCTAATAACAATAGGCTAGGTGCCTTACTCCTCAAAATATGCTCCCACTCCCATTAACTTACCCATGTTTATGTCTGTCAGCCATGCATATCTATCACTATCTCTCAGCCATGAATATATGTCACTATCTCTTAGCTATGCATATATATCATTCAAAAATATAGCTACAACCCAATGCCTTTTTGTTGATTAATTGGTTTGGTTGTCATTGATGTCAACCCTTGAAGAAAGTCTGGTAGCAAATTCCGGTAGCACAAAGATTTGGGTAATGGAAAGAAGTTTTTTTTATGGATAATGGTACGAGTTTTGATATATTTGCAGGAAAGACTATTCTAGATGGATAGTACATGTCAGGCCATTTCCAATGGCATGTGGAATGTCACATAAATCCTCACGGTTAGAGAGTTATGGCCATGTGAAGTTGGAGAACCCTCATGAGTCATCTAGAAGCCCCAAAAGGTCAAAGTAGTCAAAGTGGTTGCAAAGAAGAAATTATTTAAATAATAAAGTGAAGTGATGAGTGTACTATAAGTCAAAGTGGATACAAATAAATTATTTAAATAATAAATTTAATGGAAAAATTACTAAGTGGACAAGTGGTTAGAAGTGGGTTATCCCTAAACTAAGGAAAGTGGCTTAAGATGGTTAGAAGGTAATTTAAATAATAAAGTGAAGTGATGAGTGTACTATAAGTCAAAGTGGATACAAAAGAAATTATTTAAATAATAGAGTTAATGGATAAATTACTAAGTGTACAAGTGGTTAGAAGTGGGTTATCCCTAAAATAAGGAAAGTGGGTTAAGATGATTAAAAGGTAACCCCTTGAGGAAGTTACATGAAAGTATAAATAAGAGGAAAGGGTCTCTAATTTTTAATCAAAATTGAGCATATTGAATATCTACAAGTGAATGAGGTAACCATAGGATATCTAAGCCAAATTTCAGAGGGAAGGTGAAGTAAAGAAGGCCGAAATTCAAGGGAGGATAAATTATTTTGATGATGCTTTCTAAGGTATGTTATTTACAGGTCATCTCACCATTTTTGCAATACTTTTTTTTTCTAGAATGATTCAGACATTGAAATTGGGAGGACATTGAGGAAACATATCCAAGCAGTTGTGATACAAATTTCAGCTTGTGGGTCCTTTAAGTTTTGGAGTTACACTCCGTGGAAAATAGGGTTTGTGGCTAGTCCTGAAACTAGTCTAAAACAAGTGTTTTGGGTAACTACATCATAACTTCTTCATAATAGATCCAAATTCAATAAGACCAAATGTGTTGGTTAGAGTATAGTATGTAGTATTATGTGTATCATATTCAAATCCATACAACAAATATTCCATGCATGGAACTCTCTACAAGTTCTCTCTCTAGAATGATCGAGAATTCAATAAAGTATGCCATTTTTTCTATAAATCCTTTTCTGAGAGGTTTCAAGTAGTGAAACGTCGAGGAATTGCATGAAAGAGACTAAAGAATATTGTGTACTATTTTCAGATCTTTATTCATTACATATACATAGTTATTATTATTGCAAGTTAGGGTTATTGAATAATCCAAAACTAGTCATGTGAGACTAAAGTAAAATTTGATGAAAATGCTAGTCTCTTGTTAAGGAAGGTTTGCAGGTATGTGATCATATACACCAGTTCTATTACAGAGTTACAAATCATATTTGGATGATGAAATTAATGAGGGATTTTGGTTGAGGTACATGTTGGGTACATGGTTGAGACAAGTAGTTGATGAGTTGGCACACACATGAGGTGTATAGTTGATGATGTCGGTACATCTTGATGAGTAGTTGATACATGATTGGTACATACTTGGTACATGGTTGGAGGCACTTTTTAGTAGTATTGTTGACACATGTTTTATGGATGATGTAGCATACTTGTCTTGGTATATTATTAGAAGCACATATTGATCTTGTTGATGATTATGAGTTGTTGTGTTATGCTTGGTTGATGCACATATTTGAGAGTTGTCTTGGTGAGTAGATTTGTTTTGGTTGATAAGATTGATGAGACAAGTTGTTGTGATAGTTTTTTTGGATAGGTTGTTGTGATAGGTTATTTGTACATGTTTGGTGCATGGTTGATGCACTTGTTCATGGTACAGGTTGAGGTACAGGTTGGTGCATGGTTGATGCACTTGTTTATGGTACAATTTGATTACAAGTTGTTTGGTACAGGTTGGTGCATGGTTGATGCACTTCTTTATGGTACAGGTTGAGGTACAGGTTGATGCATGGTTTAGGTTATTGGTACAGGTTGTTTGGTGAAGGTTGATTGGTATAGGTTTACAGCAGTATATCTCATAGTGATAGTGTGACAGTGGTTCCATCATTCTACTTATATTCCAGGGTAGTTGAATAGGGAAAGGACAGGTGGTTGTAGCCACCTTCTAGTTGTAGCCAGAGAACATAGGGAATTGTAGCCTCCTTATGGTTGTAGCTAGAGAATAGGGGAGTTGGAGATTCCCTTAGGTTGTAGCCTTAGAAACTAGGGGGTTGGAGCCTCCTTCCAGTTGCAGCTGGAAAACAAAGGAAGTTGGTGCTTCCAATGAATGTAATTCTTAAAGACATATAAAAAAAACATTCTGTGGTTTTCTTCCACTCTGGGTTTCCATGTAAAAACACTGGTGTACTTTGTATGTGCATGATTGCTCATTTGTTCATTGTTTATTTACTCCACAACTATTGGATGATAATGCTACATTGATTTAACACTTGCATTTTATGGTTAAAAGGTATTAAATTTCTCTATTATTGATTCACCCGCCTCTCAGTAATCCAACTCTTTGTTGGGATATGGAGTCTTATTGTTGATCTAGTGTATAAACTAAAAATGAAATGATCAAATGACGAGCTTAACCAACACACCCCTACTCTACTCAAATGAAAACCAAGTAATCATGTGTAATCAGATTTCTAGTGAATCCATATGAGGATTTGATTGACAAGATGCAACTCATCTCCATCTTTAAGTACAAATATGATAGTAGAAACTGAAAAATGTAGCAGCAACTTGCAATCTTGAAGCCCATACTTAAATTTTTGAAATTCTTCCTTCACAAAATGAAGGACAACAAATTATTTAATGCAATTTGACTTCATATAGACTACTACAGGATCTGCAAAAACATGAGAATCATACCTTTTTTGATAACGAGCATCAATACCTATTTCAATCTGATCTTCAAAACTGAAAGTTTGTTGTATGTTTTTTATTGTGTTGATGAATGTGCAGGATTTCAGTTGTGTTATATCTACTTCATGGTAAAAAAAATAAAAATCCTCCATCAAAACAATTGTTGGTAGCAACATCCCATTTTTTTCATCAACCAATATATTTCCGTCAGTATTGTTTAGACGATCAAATTCATAGTTATCACATATGGGTATATTAAGTTTATAAAGTTGTTGTTGCTTTTGGATTTCAATCTCATCTCCTCCACTTCTCTTTAAAACATATGCTTCAAAACTATCATAGACAGGGTCACTACTAAGGAGTTTCATTTGTATCATTGTATAAATCTGCTTCTCATCATCAACATTTTGATCATAGATGGGATGGTCTTTAAACATACCTGAAACCTAAACTTTGAAATCCTCCATTTCATGATATCATTAGGAAATTGAATGCATTATAACAAATTGATCTATGTCAACATTTGGAGAAACAATCTCACCATCACAAACATTGTTAGAGATATATTATATAATGTCAAATGTTTCTACGGAATTCTGATCAACTTTTGTTTCATAAGAACAATCAATAAAAATTTCCTCCTGAATAGAAAAACTAGAGACGATTTCACAAGGGGACGACTCTTCTTCCACTTGTTTAACATTAAATTCCTTCTCATTCATACTATTAGAGGAACAAATATTGAATTTTTCATATATAAATCAAACTCCTCACAACAATTTTCAAAAAGAAAATCAACTGGAAAAAACATTTTACATTAACCACTAAATGTTGCATGGAACTTTTTCTTGGAAGATATGCTAGCAGGAGGCAAGGATCAATACCATTCACAAGCATATCCATATAATGAGTACATAAACATCTTCATTAATACATCCTCGTGATGTATACCCAATTGATGCATGACTTCATGGAATTCAAGCAAATGATCTACAGGGTTATCATATTTATCTTCTCTAAATATGGGCAAGCAATCACCCCATTCATCTATAGTAGGAACAACATTTGGAAAACTAGGAACATAAGAGAAATTAAGAGGAGAAAACCTTCAAGCCAAGATGGATTCCATATGAAAATATGACTTCTTTAAACTATGGATTCGCCACTAGATTCTTTAACCATGGAGTCGCCAAGTGAATGATCTGCAGTCTGAATGTGTATGGGAAAGTAATCACCCCATTCATCTATAGTAGGAACAACATTTGGAAAACCAATAACAACACATAAATTAAGAGGAGAAAACCTCCAAGCCAAGCTGGCTTCCATATGAAAATATGAATTCTTGAAACTATGGAGTCACCACTAGATTCTTTAACCATGGAGTCACCAGGTGAATGATCTACAGTGTGAATGCATCTAGATTTTGTTCACCATAAAAAACCAGATCTGTTCATTGTCATTCTCCCAGGGAAATATTTCTTCATTAATCTGTTCCCCAACAACGACACCAGAAGATGTTGGTCCTAAATTATGCACATGAATGATAAAGGGAAGAGCTAGTCCACCTCAAGTTTGGACAAGTTTGTTTTTTATTAATTAAGTTTGTTGGTCATCTAAATGATAGGTTTTTAAAGATAAAAATCCGGTTGGACTGGCCAAACAATATGAATGCAGGTTCTCCTGCTAATGGTATGAAATTTGATGAACAATTGGGGATATGGAAATATAAACAAAGGAAATAACAACAAGCAATGCAATGAATTACCTGCTGTGTGAGAATTAATACTTAAAATGATATTTTAAGGCCTAGAAAAATATCCATATACAAATCATCCAACAGGTTTTCAAATAACTGATCCTTTTACTAAAACAATATTTTTTTAACAGGTTTCATAACAACAAAAAGATGAATTAGAACAATAGCTAAAAGAAGAAGGAAATGCACATTTCACACCTCACAATTTGCATCCAAGATGAAATAAAAACACATGAAGACTTGAGAAAGAAAACACAATTGTCATCAATATATATTCACCAGGTAGAGAGATTTACAATCATATGAGAAGGTCTGACCAATTTTGATGGTTGAATCTTTTCACTAAAAACTGAACCCCCTTTTTCATTTCCATATTCCATTTTTATCTATCAAATGGGTTCGAATACCTATTTCATATCTATCACTAATATCTTCATTCAATTCAGATCTGTAGGTCTTAAACTTTTCCATTTAGTTATGGTCACTTTCCAAAAATAATCTATACATTGGGTGAAGTAGAGCCTTTCAAAAAATCTATTATGAAGGTTCTGAAACCACCTACTTTTGTTGTAACTTATGATGTAATCAGTATACAGTATGAAAACCCAACCATCACTATGGGCCCACACATTGAGGATGGCCCTGATGCTTATCCACCTTTCTACATATTTTTAAATGTCCATGACAAGATCCTACATAACTGTCTCATGGACTCATGTTCCTCACACAATGTCATTGCTAAGGTTGTTATGGAGGAACTAGCTGGTCTGGAGATCACCAATCGCTACTAAGACCTTTACTACTTTGACTCCAAAAAATTCAAATGTTTGGGATTAATAAAACATATGGTGGTTTCTTTGGCACAGTTACCCATGAAAACTGTAGTGATGGACATCGTTGTGGCTGACATTCCCCCCAAGTTTGGTATGCTCTTTTCCAGAACATGGGCCAAGAAGGTTGGGGGATCATTACAAATGGACCTCAAATATTCCACCATCCCTATTTTTGGAGGAGAACATAGGAGGCTATAAAAGGAGGTCATATTGGCATATATCATTAGTGACCATCAGAATCCAAAAAAACATCTAGTTTATGTTGTTGAGGATCAGATCGACTCATCTTTTTTTCATCTAAATGATGATGAACCATAAATTACAACCATCAAATGAAAAAATCAGTCACTGACATATCAACAAAACAAAGTATGGAAGATGTATTTCTATGGCTCTTCATCAAAGGAATGTTTTGGGGCTAGTGTAGTCATCATTTCCCCCAAACAGGAGGTAATAAGTCTCTCTTATAAGCTAGAATTCAAGACTATTAACAATATAGCTGAGTATGAAGATTTGGTGATGTGATTGAGGGCTGCCAAAGACATGACCATTGACAGTTTGGCAATTTTTGGTGATTCTGAGTTAATAATCAATCAAATCAAAATAATCTATCAAGATAATAAAAAGAGGCTCAAACAATACAAGATGAGGTATGGGACCTAGTTGACAACTTCTTTCTGGCATTTAACATTTCCTTCATTCCTAGAGAGGAAAATCAGAAGGTAGATTCTTTGGCCTTGGCTGCTAGTACCTTCATACCTCTCATTGGTCCAAATATCAAGTATCAGGTGGAAGTCGAACATAGAAAAAACATATCATATAACATAAAGAACTAGAAAGTCTTTAGTGATGACTTGGAGATACAAATATTTATGCGTACCATTGAAAAATTCTCTAGTATCTCAATAGATCAAGAGGGTGAAGATGATGAATCAGAAAATCAACAAACATATTAACTATTGAAAAACATGGTTGGCCACAACATTTTGGAACTTAAAAAAAACCACATCTCCAGGGGTCTAGTGCCACTGGAAAGGTTATTTAAGAGTTATGATGTCTCCAGATAATATGTCATAAAAAATCAAGAAGAGGAAGTAGAGAACTACAACATTGGGACTGCTGAAAATCCCAAAATAGTCAAACTATCCAAGGCACTAGCTCTAGACCAAAAGGACAGGTATGTCAGCCTCATGAAAAATTTTGATGATATTTCTGCATGGTTGTATGAGGATTTAAAGACATTTGACATTGACATCATCCAACACAAGATCCCTCTAAAGGATGGTTCTAAGCCATTCAGAAAAAATATTAGGCAATTTAATCCAATGTTGATGTCCATAATTGAAAAATAACTGAAAAGATTGCTTGATGCCAGAATTATAATTAGGAAAAAGAGTGGCCTTCTTGGTACTCATGAGGAAAAAGAGTGAGGAAATATGCTTGTGTGTTGATTTCCAAAATATCAACAAGTGTTCTCTAAAGGACAACTAGCCCCTGTCCAAGATGGACCATATTTTACAAAGGGTAGTGGGTGCCCACAAGATTTCCTTGCTGGATGGATACTCTGTTATAACCAGATAGCAGTATGTGAAGAAGACAAAGAAAAAACAACATTCACCACCCCATGGGGGACATTCATGTATGAAAAAATGCACTTCATATTGATGAACGTAGGGGCCACCTTTCAAAGGGACATGGACATAGCCTTCGTAGGGGAAAAATAAAAATTTATGGTCATATATTTGCATGACATCATCATTTTCTCCAAATCAGATGATGAACATTAATAACACCTTGAGAAGATTTTTTGAAAATGCAGACGGTATGGGATCTCCTTGAATCCCAGGAAGTCCACTTTGGTATGCCATAAGGTAAGCTCTTATGCTACATCATATCAGAAGGAGGGATAAAAATAGACCCTAAGAGAGTTGATTCTATTTAGGAAATTGAAGTCCCCAAGAATAAGATGTCTATTCAGTCTTTTATAGGCAGAATAAATTTTTTAAGGCGCTTTGTGCCAAACTTTGCTGAAATCATAAGGCCTATCACCAACATTATGAAGAAATATGTTGTTATTAAGTGGTCACTAGAGGCAAAATAAGCATTCCAAAGGATCAAACAAGCTTTGGTTGAAGCCCCTATATTGGTCATCCCTAACTATGCCAAAGAGTTATTTATCTTCTCTTTTGCCTCCAAGGAAACCATTGTTGCAGTACTCCTGCAAAAAAATGAAGAAGGGAATGAACGTCCAATAGCCTTTTTCATCAAATCCCTCTGAGATGTTGAGATGAAGTATGACATATTAGAAAATAGGCCTATGCATTGGTCAAAGCATTGAAGGCCTTCAGGGTGTATGTGTTATAGTTGTTGTGGGTGGGAATCCCTCCTACAGACTTAGCATTTAAGGGCTCTAATCATGCATGAAGAAAATGACCATTTCAAAGGCCTCTACTCTTTCCTATTCTTCCAACACAAAACCCCACATTCATGCAATACAAAGGTGTAAATGAGATTTGATAACTCTACCTTAAGTCCTTCGTTTGATGTCGATCCCTTTGCTTTCACTTGCTCTTTGATTGCAAGCCTCCTCCCAAAGTTGACCTGCATTCACACATGAACAAAAAAAAAGTTGTGAACATGCATTTCATATACTAATTGTTGGGTTAGTTGTGAAAATATCATAAAATAAACATTCAACTTGAACACATGATATGGCGGGACGAGAAAAGTATTCCTTTTTGTATTAATCTTCACAAGAGTAAACTTACAATATGTGGTTGGCACTGCTCCTCGAAACTAGTCCTGGGATCCTCTTCAACTATCCTCCAGCTGCTTTGCTCTATATTTCTCTTTTCATAAGAAAGGCTAAAGTTTGGGACAAGGGGAGTGCTCAATTGGGTATAGTTTCTTTACTATGATTTTCCTCCTTTCAAATGGGACCCTTACCCCTTCTTTTATAGGACAGAAGGAGCTAGGTATTTGGTCGAATGACCGGCCATGCATGGCCGAAAGGTTTAGTTAACTTACCCAAAGATGTGTGTTCCATCAACAAATTTCCTTTTTTCATGATTTTGTAGGTACACGTGGGCTGTAGTGGAACATGGCACGTGGTCCTTTAAAAAGGGTGTTTTTAAGAAGAGGTGTTCAATATTGGCTTGGAAAAGAAGGCATATGAGATGGTATGATGTCAGGTAAGCATGTCTGGTGAAAATTAGGCTTATAACAGATTCCCCCTAATGTGTGAGGTCAGAAGAGCATCTGATGGCAGAAATACATTATTAATCTTTATCAACGTACCAAACCAGTGAGCCCAAGGACCAGAATTTGGGAGGTGTCATCTGCAAAATAAAAATTGTCTCACCGAGGCAGGCATACCCATGCCCGGGATGAAATAAAATCATGGCTACCAATCAAATACACTGTAGATCCATGTCATATAACTATATAAAGCGTAGCCGCGAGTAATACACATCAGATCTACATCTCAAAATCAAAAAGATATACATGTATAGTATCCATCTTCTAGAAGATGATAAGGCCTAATGGCTGGAGATGATGTCTTCAGAGCTCGAGAATCAACTTCAAAATATTCAAAACTGGGGTAGGAGTGTAATATGAGTGTATGACTTCCCTACCCAGAGGTCTTCGACGGCTCGTCGGTCATGGACTAGAGGATCTTGATGATCAGAATGGAGGCTTCATTGAATTCGAACAAAGACTTGATTGGACTTTCTGGATGACCAAGCATGAGGGAAAGAGACAAAATGCCGAGGGGATGACTCAGGCTTGGTAAAAACTTCCCTTGGACAATAGCACGGCAAATGATGAGACTTAGGCAACATGGAATTGACACAAGTTCACGATGCAGGAGGCAGCGCAAACTCTCCATATGTTTGGAAGAATAACCAAAGGGAGGAGGACACAACCCTATGTAGTGAGAACTGTTTCAGGATTAATACGTAAGTGCGGACACAAACTAATCTCCCTAGATCCACCTGGATCTAGAACAAAATAGGACAGAATAATACACTTTCCCTAGATCTAGCCTATTGAATGAACTAAGAGATAAGGATCATGAACATACCTTATGAACGCTTTCCTTAAGTCTATGTTGTTCCAAGCTTTGCTCCAACGCTCTTGTGCCGTTCATATCACAACAGTACAAACCAATCGAAGTAAAGGCAGATTAATATATTCAATAGCTAGTCTATACATATGATCAAGGAGTTATGTAATAAAGTGACATCATCTTTGTGGGAAAGGGACATATTACTATATTGAATTAATTGAAAGTGAAACTTACAACCTGAGCCTTGATGTTGTAGGTCTCCTTTCGATGGCTCGTATCTCTGACACACACACTTGCTCATGCATGAAGAAAATCAACCACTTTTGATGACCTCGATATTGTCTCTAGCTGTTGTAGCATCAATCCTTCATACAGGCTTTCAATAATTCTCCAATCAATCTCTTGCTAGCTTGCTTCTTAACCTTTTCCATGAGCAATCTCCTCAATATATAGGAGAATATAGATTAGTTACTTGGATAGGAAATGATCCCAAGATATCTGGAATGTCAGCACCTGAACAACCATTCGAAGCCAACTCATGTTTCTAGAAGATTCCCTTCTAGAAGGTTCAAAATTTTATCTTTTTCCTTCCTTTGGAACATGTTCGCACCCTGACAGTTAGTTACAGTGCGAACCCTTCACACCCTAGCTTAATGAAGCCTGCGAGAATCAGGCATTCTCGCAGGCAAATATATAGGTAGCCTGTGAACATCCCTTAAAAGCATGATTTATGGAAGCAGACAAATGTAACTTTTCTCAGGAAAGTGTTCTTAGTGAAGAGCTTGATTTTCCATTATCATAACATCATCACGATGACCAAAATTGTGGATAACAAGAACAGATTCCTAAGGTCATATTAAATCCCAGAGCTTCAAGAACAAACAAAAGGATGTGCTTTGTCCAAGGGCGACTCATTGTGCTGCCAATAAAAAGAAAAACTTTTCCCTTCCTCTTTTGGGGTATATTTGATTTTTTTTTTTTTGTCTTTTTCAATAATTTTGGAAAGCTTGAAAAAGAATAAAAGAATGCTATGTTACAAAGGAGGAACGAGTGTCGCAAACATACTAGTTCTAGGCGCAAGGACAAGACTGATGTTTAGAGCAAGGACATTCAGAAAAATTCCTCTCGGGGCCAAAGGTGTCAAGACGCAAAGACAAAGTGCTACAGGGCTTGCGTATAAGGCATGCTTCAGATGGCTTAGTTGAGAGTAACATGAAGCTGGCATTAGGCCAAATACACGAGTATGAAAATGCGACTAATAAAACACACAATGGTAACGTCCTTCGATGTAATTTTAATGAGCCCAGAGAAGGTAAGCTCGACGGTTTTTCATATTTAGAGAGTCTGAAAAAATGTAAAAGGAGACTCCGATGGGGTACCTTTTTCGAAGGCAGTCTAGCTGGTTCGAAAAAGGGGTAAACTAGCACCGACAAGACGTCTATTCAAAACTATTTTAACGAGTGTGATAAAGACAAGATCACTTGGCAATTTTTTCATTTTTAAGGAGTATGAAAAATCTTAACTATGGACTTCATCAGGAATGTTCTTCTGGACCATTTTAACGAGTGTGAAAGAATAAGGTCACTCGACGATATTTTCAATTTTAGGGAGTCTAAAAAAAGATTAACTATGGACTTCGTGGGGGTTCCTTTTTCATACATTTAGTCCCTTAGGCCTGAAAAAGGGTTAAAATTATACATGAGAATACTCTTCTATATAACCAAGGTTTCTAGAGTATATCTTTGTTTGTACAGTTGACCATCCGGACCAAAAAAGGGGTAAACTACTGCCGGACAGATGTGCCTTCAAATTTCAGTTTAACGAGTGTGAAGGGAAACAAGATCATTCGACAATGTTTTCACGTTTAGAGGGTCTGAAAAGAGATTAAAATAAGACCTGTTAAGTTTTGGGAGTCCTGAGGGTGAGGTCAAGAGTGATACGAAATTATGCGAATGAGGCTCAAACTCGTAATCAGGAAAATCTAGTAAGGACTCCCAAGTCGATAGTCATTAGTGACAACATGGACACCAAAATGCAACCAGGATCTACCTAGGGCAGCCATGTTAGGGTGAGCTCTACCACTAAATTACAACACTTCTAAAGCGGCAATGATGGTTTCGTGTCTCAACTCGGTGGGATCGATCCTGTGGGAAAGCGGAAAAGACAACAAGTGCAGGAAGTAGAGGTGGAATCCTAACTTAAATGCAACGAGTTGAAAAGTTGACGTTTTACCAAAGGACCTTCAAAATGACCCAAATATCAAAAAAATTTCCAAATGCCCAAAGTAACACTTCTCGTGACAATCCAAAGAAAACTATTGAACCATGCTAAATGATTTTTAGCTTAGAAAAAATGACAAAAGGGTCAAAAAAAATGTCAAAAAGAGGCCAAAAAGAGGGTAACACTTCTTTTCTCTTTCTTGTTTGAAAGAGTGCCCAGTTTGAGCCCTCGAGAGGTGTTACGAGGGCACCAGGCTTCTCTTCCCGCACTATGCAGATGGGCGGTGCTGCTGCTACGACCAGG